>CAJVPP010000693.1:0-27566 GCA_910592005.1 Funneliformis mosseae
AAAGAAAATTAAAACAAAGATAGTTCTTATTATTAATATGTATTATTTATAAGAGATTTTTGAATTAGATATTGAATAGACTAAATATAATATTTTTAAATAAAATTCTAGATGATATTTGTCAAAATTAAATAGATTAAACAGTCTTATAACAATATAATAAAATTTTAAATAAAATTAATAAAATAGAATGTAATCAATATTCAGACTAAACTTATGAATATGAAAAAAGATTTTCTTAAAAATAATACATACTAGTTATTTTAAAATAATTCTCATTTTATATTATTAAAGATATAAGTTAAATCCTAACTAAAAATAATTAATTTATAAAATACAAATAAAAGATGTTTTAAAATATGTATGAAAACTTATTTAATAAGTAAAGAGACCTATAAAGAGGAATGTAAAGTAAGAAATCTTCATAATATTAATAAATTATAGTATTTTAATAATATACTGAACTTTTTTAGTATAAATTTTTAGTTACATTATGTGATATTAATATATTCAAAGAAAATATTTTAAATTACGCTATAAATGTATTTTATCTTATACTTGAAAATAATGATAAGAAACAATTAATTAGAAAGTTAGATCAGTTCTATATATTAGAGTATAATTATCAAAGAAAATATCTAATAGATTTAATATTATTTATCAAAAGAAAAAAAGATTTGAGAGATCATTATAATATTAATAATATATTAAAAGGGTAAAATATGCATTACTATTTTATTAATCAAGATAATTCTCTTAGTATTTGATCAGATTTTCATTATCTTTTTGAAATATTTGTATTCTCAGAAGATCTAATATTACTGTTAGCAATATAGCTTATATAATATTTATGGTAAAATTGAGAAAAGTTTAACTTTCAGATAGGATCTAACATTTTATACTGTATGGTTTTATGTTTAACATCTTCTGTAATTTTTTAAACTTTGATTTAGATTTTTCTGCTTTGCAAATAATGCAGAGTCTAATGAGTTTTTTCTATAAATTTTAGTGGCATTTTTTTATAGTTACATAAAATTATTTTCAAGTATCTGTCATTATTAATCATTATTTTAAATTATATAAAATATATAATTATTTGATATTACATATTTTTGTGTAAAGATCAATTATAAAATGTCTATTATGCTAATTTTTCAGAAAAATAATACTATATTATATTATTTAAAGATTACTATAGTCACATGTAAAAATGCTAGAATTGTAAAGCTTGATTGACTGATATAATTATCAGATTTTAATCTTATTGAAAATATTTAAGACCTTTACAATAAAAAAAAGAAAAAAAAATTAGAAAAATAAAAAATAAGTTAATACTAAATCTGAATATATTTTAATCTAAAAATCATATTTAGCTTATAAAAATAAAATTAAATTTTTTCAGTTATTTCCTTTTTCTATTACAAAGATCTCATTTAATTAAAAATAAAAAGGATAGTTTACTATTACTCATTATTACTATCTAATATTAATATACTTATAGAATATATTAAAGATGCATAGAATAATTTTCTTCCTGAATATTATCAAAAATTAATCAATAGTATACCTTAAAGAACTAATGAATTATTTCTGTAAATAAAAATAGAATTAATTATTAAATTTTTGTAAAATTCAATAAAGAAAAATGTAATAAATATATCAACTAGAGTTTTAAATCAGATTAAATTAACTTGTTTACTTAATCTAACTTAATCTAAAATTCAGATCAAGTTAATAGATTTTCAAGTTAATATAAGTTTAGGTTAACAGATAAACCTGACTTGACTTAATTTAACTTAACAAAATTTAAGTTAACTAATCATTCTTAAATGATAATTTTATTATTCTTAAATGATATATTTATTATTTTGAATGATATTTTATCATTCAATTAAAATGATTTGTTATTATTCTTCTTAAATTATAATTAATTATTTTTTTTTAATAATTAGGATAGGTTAGATCAAATAAAAATTAAAATTAGGTCAGTTTTTATTTGATCTAATCTGATTCTTCAATTCAGATAACTTTATTGACTTAACTTAAATTGATCTATTTAGATTTTGTAAAATTTTTTAATATTGAAAAGTAGCTGGATTATTTAGGTCACTACTTATATTATGATTTATATCTAAGAACTAATATTTTAATATTAGTGAACTAAATTCAACAATTTAAATAACAATGAAAGAAATATCTAAACTATACCTTTGAACTATATAATATTACTATTATTTGCATTTAATATGTAAAAAGATAACTAAAATCAAACTTAAATTATTTCATAAAGAGTAAGAAGATATATATGAGTTTGTTTAAAATTAGATACAAGATAAAAATTTAATAGTATCATATTACATAACTTTTTAGAAATAAAAGATTATAACAAATAAAAAACTAATAAATGGCTTTTTTATCTAGATATTAATAATTTATATAGATAAATTATATCCTAATATTTATTAACAGGAAGATTTTAATAGCTTGACCTAAATAATTTGTTAGATATTTAGATTATTTTACTGATTGTTAAATGAGGTAATACTTGAAAAGTAAAGTTAAAATATCTGGATCAATTTCATTCAATACATACTGAATACTCACTCTATTTAGAATGTTAAATAGATAAGTATAATAAGCTAAGTCTACATTAATAATAATTTAATTAATAAACTAAGTGATAGCAAATCTGCAGAAACACAACAATTGGTAGTAACATTAAAAACTAAAGAATTTATTATTGAAATCTTTAATAATATTTTGAACTAAGAATGGAACTTGAATATATTTATTAAATACTAAAATTTAATCAATCTTCTTGGCTAAAACTATATATTATAGTAAATACAATTTAACTTCATGACACAAAAAATGCTTTTAAAAAAGGTTTATAAAAATTAATGAATAATACGGTATTCAAAAAAAACTATAAAAATATCTAGTATTACACATAAGTAAATTTAGTATAACTAATAGAAGAAGAATATTAACTTTACAAAATTAAGTTTCTTGATTTTTAATTTTTTAATAATTTACTGATTAATTAATGCTATTTTTTGAGTTAAAAGTTGACTTAAAGGAGTTTTTCTTGAAAGTAGAATATAAACTAGTTATAATGTTTTAAGAAATTCAATAAAAAAGGATTTTTAATGATTTGTTATAAAATTTCATAAATTATAAATACTTTAACAAATATATAATTATTTCTTTAATTTTTTTTTTTAATTAATCTTATGTATTCTATAAAATTTAAAACTTTTAATTAAGTTTTCTTTGGTTAAATTTTTTTATATTTTTGATGTTAAATTTATATTTTTTTATTATTATTTCATTTTTAATAATATGAGTTATTAAATGATTAAAAAAAAAAAGTCTTAAACTTTAGATGATACTTTTAAACATAAATTTGTTAAATACTCTTTACATATTTTTAATAATTTCTTATACTAATATTTTTTACAATAAGTACAGGTAGCATTATAATATCCTTTAAAATTTATTGATTTTGTGTAATATGTATTTCCTATATTATAGATTTTGGTTTTTCATTTTGCATTTTTTGTATTAAGTTGAAAAAAACATTCTTATTTAAGTAAAAACATGAGATTGTTGATCCAATTTTATGAAAACCTCTTTTTTAATATATTATATTATCACATTGTAAATTTCTTTTAAAAATAAATTATTTAAATTATCTAAATATAAAAAAATCAAAAATTAAAGTTTTTAAAAAAAAAATAATTAATTAATTACAGTTAAACTATTTTAGATAAATAATATTATATTTTAATTTTATTGAATTAATTTATTTAGATAAAAATATTCTTGGTTAAAATCATATAAATTATAATTTCAGATATATTAGTTAGTATTAAAAGACTAAAATATTTCAGAATAATATCAGATTTTTGCCTAAATTATAAAATTTATAAACAAATTTCATATTAGCTTTCAAAATCTAAAATATTTAGAATTTAAAAATAGGATTTCATTTATAGCATTAAACTAATACCTTAAGTTTTGGTGAAATAGCCTTTAAATTATCTGAAAGTGAGTTAAGTAGCTCTAGTGATTCAGAAAGTGAAAAAAAATATAAAGTCAAAGTTACAAAAAAAAGTAACTTCTAATTTCAAAGACTTTAATAAGCATAAGAAATCATCTAGCAGAAATCATCTTTTTTAGGTTTACAAACTATTAAAAAGGATAGTAAAGTTCTAAATCATTTTAAAATTCTTACAAATAATAATATTTTAAATGGATTTTTTGCTATTTTATGATCAACAGTTGATTCTTTTATTTGCATTTAACTTAGAGAAGTTTCTATTAATTCATATAATATATTTTTATGCTAAATGCATTATATTGAAAGATCCTATTCTAAATCATTTTATTTCAAATTTCTTAGACAAGAAATGTGAAAAGTTTTGAAATAGAATTACTATAGTATTACAAAATCTTATAACTAATATCAGATTTAATTTGAATTGCTTCTTAACAAATAAATCTATTACAAAATGTCTAGCAACAAGTTGCTTCACAATTACTACAAAATACCCAAGTAGAACAGCAACCTTTATAAATGAATCAGCTTCAAATAATCAACTAACTATTAATTCATCTGCAAAATATTTCATAGCCAAATCCTATGGAAATTAATTTTTATTCATAAAATTATTCCTAATGATATTGTAACTATTACTTGCCAAATTATTTTACCATTAGGAAAAACTGTTCAAATATCTGATGCATTAATAGATAGCAGAGCAAATTGCTCTCTTAAACCAAAAGGTCTTGCAAAACAATTATCTTTTACATTTTTACACTTTCTTACCTATAATTTACATTCATTTTCATCAAAATATCTGTTAGGCTGTCTCCAATATCAAGGTACAAAAGAAATAATTTGATCATTAAGAGTAATAATCTTTAAATCTTTATCAAATATAACATCTTCCAACTCTTTATACTTGATTCTTTTAAATTCTTCTTATCATTTTGAGTTGGGTAACTTGCCAATCTTCTTATCTTTCTCGATTATAGATTTATCTAAGGTGGAAATACATACTACTTTTAATTCAGAGACACGAGAATTATACTGGTTTTCTAACTTTTGATTAAAAGAATACGTCGCCTGTTTCATATCCATAAAGTATTTATTATATTCATTCTCTAAACGAATCTTAAGAGCATCATATTCATCTTTTAACTGTTTACATTTAGCTGGGATTCAATAGTTTTCTTAATATATTTTCCTCTATTTCAGCAATACTTCTCGCTCCTCTAACTGTTTCTCAAATCCATCTAGTCGGGACAAAGTACTGGGACCATTTGGAGTAGCATTAGCATCTACTTTAATACGTTAGCGATCTTTTTTCTTGTAGTATCTATTAACCTCCTTCGTAAGCAATTCCTCAATATCTGGATGGATTCCGCCAGCCTGTTCCTCAGACAGTGGATTATATTTACGGTTTGTAAGGCGTAATCATACATCTTTTTTATAGATGGAGGCAAATGCTCGAGCAAATCATTATAATGATCATTGAAATGCGGTTGGCTGATCATAGAAGATTAATTGGGCTGAAAAGATATCACTGTTTTGGAAAATTCCTGAGAAATTAGGAAATACGAAAATTCAAGGAAGTCCATCTCATCCTAGAAGTTTGAGTATTCTGGCAAAAATTCCGCCTAGAGATTAGTCAAAAATTTGCCGAGGTCTAGATTCTGGGAAAAAAATACCGATATTATTCTTGGAAAATTAACCTAAGGTGCAGTACATGTTGCTTTCATAGAAGCAAGGACTTTTTCCATCTCATGCATTTTGCGTCTTCATTTTATTAATACCATGACGCAAATGCTGATTGACTTTAACCCGCTCTGCATGAATCGGTCAAAAGGTTCTCTATTATATTTAAGCAATTGCTGTGAAAGACGCCAAGTTCATATTTAACCCGGTCTTCGATTTCCCGCTTCATGATTGCAGGCAATATCATCAGTATCTGTAACATAAGAAATAGGCGATGTTAAAGATGTGTGACATTCAGGCCAACTTTGAGGGCGAAGTTTTTTCCGATCCATAGTTTTGCGACTCCGATCTAAAGATTTCTGGTAAATCTCTAATTTATGACGCAAATATTCTTTTATCCGATCACATTTCTCTGAAATTTGTTCTTGAGGAATTGGTTTGTGAGAATGATGCAGGATCCTTTGATAAGCCCTATCTTTTATGCCTTTCAGAAGTTTATCAATAATACACTTATAATCGGAATGGACAGTTATTTTGCGCGCCCGGCTTCTCACAAGTTCAAAACCAGAAAAAAAATATATACATATTATGCTAGAATTATGAATGATATAGAAATTAGATAAAATGCTAATTGCGTAAGTTAACAATATATTAGCCTTTTTAATTTGCTCCAAGAAATCGATACCTTCTGTTTGAGCTGCTTTATCCAAAGAATCAATTTGTATTGCTTTATAGAGAAACTACTAATCTCTGTCTGCATTCCGGTACCCATACTATAAACAAAAGCCTTCGACTTTTTTCCTGTTCATAAACAATTAATTTATGGCGCAAATATTGCTCAATCCGATCACTTTTTTCTGCAATTTCTTCTGGTAAAACAGGATTGCGCTTTATATTAAGTAATTGATCAAAAGCTCTTTTGACTAGACTTGGTGGCATTTTATCTATAATAAGCTTATAATCAGGATGGAAAGTGGGTATAAGTCAATCTCTTCGATGCCTGCCATTTGGTAACGAATTTATTTTATCTGCGTAATGTTCTAGTGTTTGAACGAAGTATAAAATTTGCAACATCCCTCGATCGGTTAGGTATAAATAAAGAAATAAAGATGTATGCGGATAAAGTTTATTTTTGAGCCAAAAACGAATTGTGCACGATGATCAAATAATTATAATATATTACACATACTCCTTATAAGTACATATGTAAAAAAAATGTATGCCGAAATATGAGCGAAGCTTTATTAATAATTATGTTCGAAATCAGTCACATTATATGACTCGTGGCGCAGTAAATGATTATACTTTATTACATAATTTACACAATAATGTTACATTATTTATACTCTTTTGCATGTTGAATTTGCTAGAGAATTTCAGGGAAGGGAATTTACGAGATTAGTTAATCTAGCCTCATCTGTTTCGTCTAAAAATTTAAATCCTTGATTTGGCAAATGTACGAAGAAAAATTGACCAAGGACATCAGTTCCAATTAGAGAACAGTCAACTTGATTTCCAGGTTTTGCTTGCCAAACTCTAAGATTATCTATACCTACCCACTTACTCCATCCATTATTGTCTCCAATGGAAACTTCAAATGTTGTTGATGCATATATAACATTAGCAGGGTATCCATATCCGACAGCTTTCAAGCTTACATTTCTCCACCCAGTGCTCTACGGACATGATACGGAAGGGTCGTTTCTGGTGCACCTGAATCCATAACAGTTTTATACAATTTATTTCCTTCAGCAGGATCATTAAAATTATACTCGAGTATGGCATAATTAGTTGTTCCTGATTGTCTAATTCGAATCCTAAGCTTTATTATAAATAAACAAATGACAAAATAAGTTTATTTAATTACATTTATTTTTACACTGATCGGTACTGATATGGGAACTGATTGGTACTGATATGGCACTTATTTGCAACAATAATCAGTATTTCAGACCAGGTGTTCTTGATTAACATGTCGAGCAGACACTGTTCTTGCTGATGGAGACTTTACAAGATCATCACGACGCGATTTATCAACCGGTAAATATATTGCTCCAGGCATTTCTTCATCGAGATCCATCAGTTCCTTGTTCGTATATTCCGGCCCATATTTCTTCACTTGCTGTTTATACACCAATACCCATTCGTCTTTGTGCCCATCAAATGATCCCTTATCGATATTATCATAAAAGAAGATGAGATTGAATCCCGTTTCATCATCAAATTCCAAGGCAGATTCCTCGTCAGCCAAGAAAAAGAAAACCATAGCTCTGTTCGGATCATCTATCGAAGCGGGCCACCTGAAATCATGTCCCACACGATCTACAATGGCATTATTAGAAAGAATCTCAAAACGACTACTTATTCAAGAAAGTTTCAGCCTTACCCAGAAATTTTTGCGCTTGCCCCGGTTCTGTTTCATACTTACGAAGAGACTCAATTGTCTCAGGATGGGACATTTCAGTCATTGTCGAATTTAACACTTTAGGCGAATTGGATGCTGTATCTTTAAATATTTATTAGAATGAAATCATCATTTAATGAATTGAATATTTTACAATGAAAAGCATGAACCTCTCTTTCCGATGGACTTCAAAAACTTGGGTATCTTAAATAACTTTCTTCCTGTAGATATAAGTTAATAACAGAAAAAAAGTTTAGATTTAATGCAGTGGTATGTACTTACTTTTCTTTTTGTCATTAAGTTTCGAATCAGTTGTCGCAAAAGTGGACATATGGATGAAAACTAGTGAAAGAAAGGATTAGTATAGAAAAATAAGAAAAATAAATTTATTTTTTTGGTGTAAAATTTGGAAAATTTTTTTATATGGAATCTATCGAATCGATCAAGTTTTTATGGGTCTGTTCTCAAATTTTTACAATAAAAAAATTTATGATAAAATGAAATTTTTTAAAACGAGGTTATGTGTAATACGATCTTACAAATATACGGATTAATGTTGATCACAAAAGCAGATCATTTAAGATAACATTAAAATTTTATTATTATTATAATTATTTATATTAGAAAAAAAAGGATTTAATAAAATTTTAAAAAACTATTAATCATTTCATTAAAAGAATTATGATTATTGGAAAAATATGGTTCCTTTCAAAGCACATTTAGCTTTCCATAACAATTTTCTTTTCTTTCAATTATCTATAATTGTTTATAAACTACCAAGAGATTGAAAAATGAACGATTTCTCATGTACTCTTGAAAAAATTTATACCATTAGCCAATCTAACTAGAGGAATTTTTCTATTCATAAAAGACTTTGAATAACACGAGAAGAAAGATCAAATATTATCAGAAATCTTGTGATAACTGTCATATATAAAACTAAAGTTTGTCTTACAATTTTAAAATCATTTGCATATCTTAAAAAATGTTATTAGCATCACTATAAAATATATTAAGCTCTATTTAATCAATTTATCATTAAATGTATATATTCAACTCAAAGTATAGTTACTTGAAACGTGACAAGAATATGAAAAGTAATTTTATTATCAGTAATGTGGGTCTTATCAATTGTCTATTAGTATAGAAAATACTTTTTAATTTTATTTTTCCTAAAATATTCTAATGATTATTCATTAACTGTTAGAATTATTTTCATCAATATAGAAAAAAAGTAAGTCATAAATTCTAACCCATTTTTTTTGTTGTCTCTTAAATACCATTTCAATATTCCAGCAAGATGATTGAATAATATATGAGTAATTTTCAGAGGAAAAGCATGTTGATCAAAATAAGAAGTGTATTCTTATAAGAAGCTTTTCCAGTGTCTCAAATTTAATGTACTTAAATCAATGAAAAAATATGAAGAAATAAAAGAGGTTTAGTGATGTTATATACATCACCATGCATATAATTCAAGACTCATTAGTATTAGATTTTTAAAAGGCAAAAATAACATCTTTTATCAGAGACTTTAATAACAAAAAGCAAATTTTAGCAGACTCTATATTAATTTTAGAAGCAAAAGTTTAAGTCATAAAAATTTTATTAAACAATAGTAAAATTATAAGAGATAATTAAAAGGTACATAAAAATAATAAAAAAAAATTAAAAAAATAAAAAAAATATATCAAAAGAAAATAACTTAAGAGCTATTACAAGTCTTTAACTGCAAAAGCGTATAAATAAACAATATGTTAACAAACTAAAATGTGCGATAGCTCTTAAACTAAAAAGTTAGTAATTTAATAATAAAAAAAAAAACTGCAATAAGAAAAATAAAATTGTTTGCTTCTCTTGTATAAAATAATTTATTCTATTTCTTAGTTTAATTTATTATTTTTAATAAAAAACTGAGTGACTTGATCCAAAGTTGCTAAAAGAAGTTTTCGTTGACAGTAGTTTTCTACTTTTAAGATATCAAAATATTGTTAACAGAAAATTTTTTACCTTATGATCATTTATTATACTTAATATTTAATTATGTCAAATCTAATTTTATTTTTACCAAACTAATAATACAATTTATTTAATAAATAATACTCAAAAACTCAATTTTTAAGAATCTACAATTAAAAATAAATTTACAAATTTTGATTTATAAATGTTAATTTTATCGGTTATATTTATTAATTATTATTATTATTATAAATAAATACATTTATAATGAAAGATCTTTTAATAAAAATTAATAACTTTTTTTAGTATATTTATTTTAAAGGCAATTTAAAAAAATTTGTAATTGGCATTGTTAAAATTTAAATTATGTGTTAATTATTTATTATTATTTATTAATTATTTATTTTTTATTTTTCGTATTTTAATTATAATATAATATTTAATTTTTTATAATATGAAAATACATTTATTTGTTATATTAAGAAGTATTGATTTTTATTTATTTTTGAGTATTATATAGGGAAAGAAGAAAAGACGATAAATAATTTTTTATATTTTATTTTATATATATATATTTTTTGTATAATATGATTTATTTTATATCTTTTGTATATTATTATTATTATTATTATTATTACAACTTTTTATATATAATAATATTACCAATATATATATGTATATATATATATATATATTATATATCTCTCTCTTTTTATTAAACATAAATAATATATTATTACATTTTTTATTAATTTTTACTTTATAGTAACTATATATAATTTATAAATTTTATTTAATTAATTTACAAATTTTTAAAATTATAATCCAAAAACGGTTTTACACTTAATTACTTATATCAGACTGAGTTAGTATAATCAGAAAATATTTAAAATCGTCTATTTCTATATTTAAATAAAAATATAAAGAATGTATATGAGTAATTTTTACAGTTTATTACTTCCTAAGGAACAGCCAAAACTAATAGACCACTTAAAAATGCTTTAGATTTTTTAGGATATATTATATAGTAAGTACCACTAAAATATATTAGCAGTACATTAGTGAGGGGTTAAGAAGTTATTATATAGTCAATAATAAAGGATGATTTATAATAAATTACTCTACATCATGTTATTTTTACTAAAGTCAATATTATTTAAAAGATTATTTGCTTTAATCTATAAAAATTACTATATAATACTTCTTTTATTATCAGTTTTATCTATATTAGAAATGGACTTTTCTTGCATTTATTTTAAATTTTAATATCTTGACATGAAAAGATCTTCATTTTATTCTCAGTAATGGCTATTAAAGAAGTCTTTCTATTCTTTAGAATCTTCTTTCATTAAAATAGAAGTCTTGTCTTAAATATATCGTTGTACTCTATTTTTAAAATGAAAAATATAAGAATAAAAAATATGTTTGAATAGTAGATAATATAGTAGTACATAAAAATATATAGAAGAAAATATGTGTAAAATAAGATGCATTAATGTAAAAACTCAAGTTCCATTTTAGTTACAAAGATATTGGCTTTATAAGTAGAAAAACCTCTCTTTTCATAAAACTTCAAGAAGCTCTTAAAACATTATTTTAGTTATAATAAAGTAATGTCTTAACTAAATTCATATATAGAAATGGTAAACCTTCATAGTTAAAATATACTGTTAAACCCCTATACTTCACTAACAAATCACTTTCACATTTCACGAAATAAAATATATTATTTCTTCACTTACTTATTAATATTTGGATATGCTTCTACTTAAAATCTGTTGAGAGTTTCTTATTGCTAATTGCAAAAGTTATATTGGTATTGAGAGAATATCAGCTGCGTTACAATTTACTTATGCTAAAAAAGTAGGAAAGAAAAGTATTTAGAATTTAAAAAAATATTTTAGTTGACAAAGAAGATTTAATTTTTCTGTAAAAAATTTTCACAATCATGAGAAATTTTTCCTACATAAAAATAAGCAAAAACTATTAGCTAATGATTATTGTATAGAATAAAATCCTATTAAACTGATGAAATTGATCAATAAAATATAAGTTCTTTCTTAAATAATGAGTTTAATACAAATAAAAAAAATGGAAAAATATTTCTCTTTAATACAAATAATTATACTTCTTGTATATTTCTTAATTGCAAACAGACTTTTTCACTTTATTGTAAATGAATAATTTAATTAATTATAGATAAAATTTTTCTTATGCAAATTTATTGTAAAAAAAATTGTACTTTTTTCAATCATATTTTAGATTAGAAATTATTGCATTTTTTGCATTATTATTAACAATGTAAAATATTAAAAATAAATATTATAAGTTTATTTTTTTAAACGATATTTTTCTATACTAGTTTTTTTTTTTTTAAGAAAAATTATCTTCCGATATCCTATTCATTAATAATTCTATTATTATATCTAATATTTTTTTTACACTATTATGTAACATTTGATATTTTTTAAAGTTTTTGTTTAAAGCATCTTCGAAAAAATTTGATGCTTAATAGAAATTTGCTACCTTGTGAAATTATCTTTGAAGTATATAGCAGGAAGTATTAGTCTCTAGTCATAGTAACAATATTATATAGATAATCAAAATTATTGTCATTATCTTACTTTTGTTTCTTCTTATTCATTTAAAATAAACTCTTAAGCTATTTTATATTTTCTCAATTGCATTTCACTGAGATTTATTCTTTATGATACAAATAAGATTCTCAGCATTCTGCAATAAAAGATATGATATTAATATATCCTTTTTTTAGTATAAAAAATATAAAGAAATTTGCAAGACAAGCTGTTTCAAAAAAAATTATTCTAATATCTTGATTATGAAATTAATTTGTCTAATACTTTCATTATTAATTAATTTGTATTTAAGTTTTATGCCAAGTTCTTTTCTTATTAAATCTCTTATAATATTGATTATAATATAAAGAATTATCACAATGTACTTATTGCGTATAGCTTTCAAGTAATTCATAATCAAAGATCTGTAATTTTTAACTAAAATTTCTGTCATATAATGCTTGAAGTGCTCGCTAGAGTCTTGTATTTTATAGATTAATAGAGAAAATAGTGAGATGATATCTGTGCCATTAGAGTCTGCCATATCTTGCTAATACTTCCTCTAAATTCTTATATAAAGAAAAGATTCTCAATTTTTTCACTATACATTCTTTAATGAAATCTACAAATCTCATCATAAGTCTCATTTTTATTCTGTAATATTTACTCTTCTTAAGAAAGTTCTGATTATTAAACTTTTATATTTTCTAAAATTTTGAAAGATGTATAACTAAGCTCTAAGTCTGATTCAATAAGTTCAACAATATTATATTTTTTATTTCTTCTACTAATGTGAATAACTCATTTTAACACTTCTATTTTTTTTAATAACTCACAAACATTTACCTTGCCAAAACAAATAATTTATTGTAAATTACATTTATTCAAAAATTAAGAATGCTTTAATGAATAAAGTAGCAATACTTCAAACTTTTATAACAGGCATGATAAATTTTTGTGATGATTAAGGATGAATTCTTACATGTGATAAAAGTACTTCTATGAAATTCTATAATTCAGGCAGAATTATGCAAAGATTAGCTAATATTACAATTTGTAAATTCTGATTAAACTTAATGTCAGTCAATATTATGATGATTACAAATCCTAAATTAAGCTAAAATTTTAATATAAATTTTATTAAGATATATTCTTTTTTGTATAAACTCACAATTATTAATCAAATCTGAGAAATTTACAGTAGTAAATTTTTATTAATAAAGTATATATATTAATGCCAAAAAATTATATATACTTTGTATTTCTGATATTTTATCTCTATTTTCTTATTCTAAAATTCTAAAAATATTTATAAAGTTGTATTTTTTATTAATAATATAATAATTAGGATCTATAGTTATTTTAATATGGTAGTCCAATTTGTATTATTAAGGACTATATGAGGCCTTTGCAATAGAAAGGGAGAAAACTCAAAAAAAAATAAAAAATGAGTTAATAATAAATCTGAACAAATTATAGTATTTAAAACATTTTTGGCTTATAAACTAAAATTTTAATTTTTTTGGAGTTTTCTCCCTTTCTATTGCAAAGACCCCATATAGCTTCACTGATATAATAATTTAAAAATAAGTATTTTTGTTACATAATCTAATTTTATATATAACTAGTTTTTTTAATATTTACTGAAAAAAATAATACACTAAAGAATAATATTTTTTGATACTTTCCTAATAATAGATAATTATATCTTTTATTTATCATAGCAATCTTTTTAACTTTATATAATTTATATTATTAATGAATGTAAGGATTTTTACTATTTGAAGAATAACACCTAAATACTTTATATAATCAGGTATATTATCATCTTTCATTATCTTTTTATTTAATTTGCTAATGATTTAAATAATTAAAATAACTAAAAATAAATTATTAATCACATAAATATAGTAATAATTAGGAGGCTAATAATTTAATAAATAAATAATAAACACATAATACTAATAATAAATACCAGTAGTATTTCATAATAAATTTCTAATATTTATTATAAATTATATAAATAAAAAATAAAATTCTTAAATATTAATAAATTATGATATATTATATTTTAAATTTTATTTTAATATTTAAAAATTACATAATTTTTAATTTTAATTTTACTTTTTAATTATTTAATAAAGTTAATTTTTATTTAAAGTTTAAAGATTTTTATAATAAAAAAAAATCAAATTTTATAAAATTAATATTAAAGATATTAATATTTAAAATTATGATAATACTAAAATAAAATTTATTATTTAATTAATTTAAAATATATAAATTTTTATTATTATAAAAAAATATTTATATATATAATTAAAAAAATTACAAAATTTCTTATTATAAATTATACTTTATGTAATAAACAATAATTATTATTATAAAATTTATTAAATAAATAATTAAATACAAAAAAAATTTTTTAAAATTCTAATATTAAATAGTAAATTAAATTTCCTATATAATAAAAAAATTAAGATTATTTTAATTTTTATAAATAAAATTTAATATTATAATATTAGTATTATTATTAAATTTAAAAGGTGATATATTAATTTTCTTTTATTAATGATAAAAAGTATTAAATTTAAAAAATTTTTAATTAAATAATATTTATAAATTAATAAATTAAAAATATGTTTTATATATAATTAAATAGATAATAAATATAAATTTTATATTTTTTTTATATTCTTATGAATTTTAATTTATTAAAAGAATTTTAAATAATTTATAAAAAAAAAAATATTAATAAAATTAATCTATATTTTAATTTTTAAATTATAAAAATAAATATTATATATTTAATAAAAAGGTATTTTTAAAATCATTAAAGATTTTAAAATTAATAGAAATTGATATTTAGCAAATTTTTTTTTGTAAAAACATAAAAGTTTAAAAATTTAAATTTAAATAAAAAAAAAGTTAATTATAAATATTTTATTTTTAAATATTTTATTATATTAATTTGCTTTAAATACATATAGTAATTAGTAAAAAAATGAAAATCCAAAATATTGCTAATTTTAATTATTAAATTAATTTTTGGATAATAAATCAAACTTTTTTTTTTTAATGTTTATACAAAAAATATATTTTTTTATTATAATTATTATATTTAAATTATATAAAAATTATATTAAAATATATAAATTATTAAAAAGTTTTAATATTTATAACTAATTAAATTGTGACTTTAGTTTTAACTAAATCAATATAAAAAATTTATAAGGTTATATTATTTAAGTATTAATTAAAGATATATTTATTATAAAATATGCAAAAAAAAGGTTTACAAAAAAAAGCAGATTAAAGGAAAATATAAATTTTTTTTTATAAGCTATTATTTAATAATATTAGAATAATTTTTTTTTAAAAAAAAAAATAATTTATAACAATAAAATGTATTGTTAATAATCAAATATATAAAATTTTCTAGAGAACATTCTGCATGTAAATGATTGATCATGATTAAATGCTTTAATGTTTTTAATATTTTATATTTGTTTTAAACACTTTTTTCTTTACATGTTTCTTATTATAATCATTATTCAATCAAAATTATATTGATAACATACGTAATATCCAACAATAATAATTACTTTAATTGATTTGATGTATTCAGGTTTAACATATTGAACTGAATCGGTACCAGGTTCGTGCAACTTCCAGGTTGTTTATTATTTTACCTGCCGTTTTCATCATAAAATGAGGTGATCATGTGATGATTTACAAGACATTGATCTTTAGATGTTGGACTAATCTAAATCACATAAGATAATAATCTAAAATAATCTATTGATAATATAAATATACACATACATGTATATAAATATATTAAATCTATTAATACACCGATTACAAATCAATTTTCCCAAACAATAATTTTTTAGTGTAGACAATAAAGATTTGAGGTCACATGGTCGCAATTTAAATTTCTTTCTGATAATGATAATTGTTTTCTCCACAAAAGAAAACGCTTATTTTAAAAAGACAAATATTTTTAAACACGGCGAAACGTTTCACGATAACAATTCCAACCTGTTTGGAATCCGGCCTAGACATTGTCAAATGACACATAACTTTAATATTACTCTTTACATAGAGAAGATTATCAGGCGAGAAAGCCTTCCCCCATTTCAATTATTACAAAGGGCATCATAAAGACTTTCAAACATGTAAAGAAAAAGAACTTGATAATATGATTGTTTAAAATTTATGTAGTTGTATCTTGGTTCATCAATCGGAGAAAAAAAGAAATTTATTCCGAGATGTATTAATGGTCCGTCCATTTTTTATTATGCATATTTGCATATTTCTGACATTTCAACAGTTTGAGAAAATATAAAGAAATGATGATTAAAAGAAATTCATAAACGAATGAAACTGACACATTAATATTATTCATGATAATTTTTTTCATCAAAACTGACACATTCAATTAAAAATTTATTTCATCGTTAAAACGTATACACCATATATTAATGTAAAATGTCCGTGAGTAATGCTATTAACGAAGTAGATTGGTGTTCCATATGATCAGGTGTTTTAAAGTTTGAAACAAATGCCATATTACCAAGCGAAGGGAAAAAATAAATTGACCTTTATTTGGATGATAAACAAAATAAAAAAAAAAAGGTCTTTATTAGTTCCGCTTATGAAAGAAAAAAAAAAAAAAAAAAAAAAAAAAAATGAACCTTTATTAGTTTTAGTAGGATTACCTTATACTTTGTAATCATTAAAAGGTCAAGAGAGAGTAATATTGCGCACAGCACAACATAAAAAATTTATTAACAACGGAGACCACATGGAAAAATTAAACTTTTTAATCAAAATTAATTTGGGTTCATTGTTTTATTAGATAGATTAAACCTAGTAATACATTAGCCATATATTGAAATGCTGCGCAAGTCATGCAATTTTGAAACGAGTATCCTTACAGGTGTTCATGTCACTTTTTTCACATACTAGTAGAATAAGAGAGAAAAAAACTTGAATTTTCCTTATCAAATGTTGTGTAATCGTTTCCAGACTTTGAGTATAACAAAATGAGATCTCACAATTAAAATCATTTTAACCAAAAAGAAAAGAAAAAAAAAAAAATTATCATCCTTCTTTGAGAAAATCTACTCTGAGATTTTCTTTTACTTTCTTTTATTTTCTTTTTTTTTTTATCTTTTTTTTTTTCCTTTTTCTTTTTTTAACATCTCGCGTGCTATACCTTTTTTTCATCGGATGTGCAATATACATACATGAGTTTATTATAATTAAATTTAAGGTATTTTTTTTTTTTTTTTTTTCTTTCTTTATTCAAAAATAGAACCCTTTTTTTTTAAAAAAAAAAAAAAATTTAAAGTTTTACCAAATAGGGTCGAAGATGCATCATTTCATCTTTCTAATTTCTCTAGAACATCTTTTTCAATTTATTCTCAATTTACCAACTGAACAAATCAATTCTTTTTTTCAATCATGAACTTATTAGTTAAGTTGTATCACCTCATTACTTGTTTATTCTAATGAATACCGGAATTTGAAGGTTTTTCGAGCAACAGAATTTACCATATTTCGTCTTATAGCAATGCCAAATTTCGTAAAGTGGCAAGATTTACATCGTACATGATTACTCTCCCCTTTGATATAGTGGAAACCATTCAACCCACTTACGATTGATTTCCGATCAAATAAATAAATACATTAATATTTTAATATACAGTATTATCATTTAAAAGATTTATATTGGGTAATCAACAAAGGAACTCTTTTTTTTTTTTTTTTTATAAAAAAAAAAAACTGTTGCCTTTATTCAAAATGAAACGTTGCAAAAAAAAAATTTATTATTTTTTTCTTTTTTTTAAAACGGTGACACGTTCGTTTTACGTCATTTATAAAGGATTCAACTTATATTACATATTATATTACATATAACCATTAATGTATATTGTTTAATCGACCTCTCCCGCAAATCCCCCCCAAATGGAGTAAAAAAAATATAAATATCGCCATTTTCATCCTTTTTTTCTTTTTTTTTTTTTTTTTTTCTTCAGAATTTGTCTCTCGAGATTAATTCTCTTTTATTGATCAAATTTGTAAAATTTGTAAATAGTTTTGTTTATATTTGTTTCATTTGAGATTATTTCCTTTTTTTTTTCACAAAAAAAAAAAAAAAAAAATGACTATCCCCACTAAACTAAAAAAATTTTTCGGAAAGTGTAAAAAACTCTCTTGCATAACAAAAATTACCAAGAACAAGAAAGAATCAAAAGAGTCCATCAAATCTTCTACCGTTACCATCACTAATACCATCACCAAGGTGAATAATGATGCAACTACACTTTCGGAGAAACAACTACTAGTCATTTTACCAAAGGAAAAGGAATTAGTTCGGTTAGATAAAAAATCTCCGCCGCCACCACCCCCGCAACCGCAACAACGACAGCAACTCGTTCTACCAAAAGAAAGGCAATCCACCCAATTAGACACAAAACCACATCAACAACAACAACAAAACCAACAACAGCATCAACAACAACAACAACAACAAGAACAAGAACAAGAACAGCATTATCATCATCATCAACATTCATCATTTGGTAAAAGATCTAGTATTAACAATATCTTCAATAAATCAAAGCTCATTCATCCAAGGTAATTATTAAAAATTTTCATCACAACAAAGAAAGGTTTCCCGTTTAGTTTTTTCTAACATGCATTTTTTTTTTCTCCTTTCCTAACTCTTTCAGTAGTTATGTTCATCAGGTTCCCATAAAATTAAACGTAGGAGGAATCATTTATATGACAACACAACAAACATTATGCACATACCCTTCTTATTTATCCGAATTATTTTTCATATTTCGTTCTCCAAACTCTCCCCCCACTTCGACCTATTCGCAATACCCATGGCCCGAAGAATTATTCATTGATAGAGATGGAGAACTTTTTATTCACATCCTAACCTTTTTAAGAAATGGCACTTTACCATACTCCACCCCATTAAGCATTTTACAAAAATTAGAATATGAAGCCAAATTTTATGGCATAAAACCGTTACAAACATTAATCTACCAACGTATACAAATACATTCCTCCTCTCCAAAGTTTAAAGTCATCCCTATTGAAAGATTGAGCGATGAAGAATGTGATTTGGAAGATGATGACGAGTTCACCACTAGTCCTAGGATTTGCCTAAAGAGATCAAATTTATCTTATTGTTCAACTACTTCCTCTTATGATATTCCTCAACAACAGGATGATGCGTCCATATATTCTTGTTCTTCCTCCGGGGATTCATCCGAAGAAGTTCCTATCATTTACAACCCTGGTAATACAACGTCCAACACTTGTAGCACAGTTACGCCCACCACTTATACTCGTACTCCAAAATCTTCCATTTCCACTTCAAATTTTACTATTCACAAAAATTTGTATCTATCTTCCGTTTCTGCTCAACATTATGACTACAAACCTGATTATGAGATTATTTCAATTACTAATGCTCCCACCATAAATGATTTGGAAAGTTTGGACCAATTTCATGTACCTGATGAAGAGCTTTACGCCAAAGATTTGGCTACTTTTGCTGTATTACAACGCAAAGATAAATAGTTAATGTAGACATAGAACACCTGTTTGTACATATCATATAAATACCAGAAAATAATTGTTGTTGAACTTTTGGTTGGTTTAAATGGACATTTTTTTCATATATATATTTTTCTTTCCTCTATTTCTTTTTTATACATAGACATTTTTTTTTCATCTTATTTTTTTCATTTATAAATAGATTACGTCGTACGTATAGAATTATTTTTTTTCTTTTTTTTTAAAAAATAATAATCGTAATTTTTAAGTAAACATTTTTCAAATCTTTTTTTTTTAAAAAAAAAAAAAAAAAAAAAAAAATAAAACAAAGTGATTTCTTTTTTTAATAATTTAATCTCTTCTTAATTCCTCTTTTTCTTAATTTCTTAATCTCTTCTTAATCTCTTAATATCTTCTTGACTTCTCTTATATCTCTTAACTACTATTCTCTTAAAATCTTCTTGACTTCTCTTATATCTCTATACTACTATTCTCTTAAATTCTATTCTATTAAATTCTTTAATATTATTCTCTTAAATTTTCTTATTTATATCTCTTGAATTCTCTAACTTTTATTCTCTTAAACTCTCTAACTTCTATTCTTTTAACTTAATTTAATCTTTTCTTAATCTTTAATAAATATAATTTAATTATAATTTTTGTACAAATGAAAAAAAAGGTTCCCTGTTGATAAATCATTTTGAATGTTTTTTTTTTTTTACGTTGAAAATCATTTGGACTTGAATTTTTTCGCTCAAAAGTAAAAACAGAATCATCGGGATTGTATTCTTCGTGTAACTTTGTAATAAATCCATTAACCTTTTAATTTCAAATTATAATGAATAATCTCCAAAAAATGAAAAAAGGGAAAAAAAATTAAATTCGAGATGCACATGAATGATAATTATTTGTGACACGGAAACTTTAATAAAAAATACAAGTGTGAAATCCTGAAATGGATCTTTTTTTTTTTTTTTTCGGATAGTTATCATCTTCATCATCTTCATCAATCATCAATTTTGAATTTTTGAGAAACCATTACGTTAAACTAATACAACACATTTAATTTGGAACGAATTAGGATATATTACGTCCCCAGGTTTTTCATTATTGAATATCTAAAGTGAATTGTATCAGCCTTAACGGAAATGTTCCTCCTAATCCAAAAGGATATTCCACAGAGAAAAATTTAGATTGAAGATCAATTTTTATTTTTGGAAACATTTTATCTATTTTATTTCTCAAAAAAAAAAAATATGTGGTTGGTCAAAATACCTTGGCAAAAAATAATGTCTTTCATTGTGAATAAAAATGGTTTGGAACCTTTAAAAAAAAAAGAGTAATCGTATTAAAAATTCCTGTTTCAGAAATTTTGTGTGACAATTAACATCACCTGCCACATCGTCAAAATCCATGACGTTATTTGTTGCACGAAAACCTTAAAAAACTTATTTTAATTTAAACTAATTTATTTATTTATTGATATAATATTATGTGGTTATTAAAATGGATTGGCAAAAAAATATTTTTTCGAATTCACGAGCACAAACCCTTTTAGTTCTTGTAAAGAAACTGGGATTACCTAAATTTACTTTTTCATTCATTAATAAAATAAAAAAAATTACTTTCATTGAAAAAATTCCTTTATCAACCTATTATTATAATGAAAGCTTATGAGGCAGTTAAACGAAAACTTGATCCTTCCTTTTTCGAATAAGGAATAATAAGAAATGTGATAATGAAGACAGGAAAAACCTGAAATGAATGAATAAAATTTAAGTGTGCTACACTAGGCAAAGACAATCAAATATTGAAAAAAAGAAATACTTCAAAGAACCATTTTTAGTACCTACAAGAAGTTAAATGAACTACCTAAAGAGTGAGATAAGACTATGGTGTAAATAAACATGACTCGAATTTTTTTGTACCACATTGGTGATAGGCTAAGCTATTATTTCCTTGTTCGGCAGAAATCATTAATTTTATTTTGTAAATCTCAACGTCCTTATTTTTATTTTTTTAAAAAAAGGTTAGTTCTTAATTTACTATTTGTATAACTGAGATTTCGTACACCCATGAAAAAAGAAGGTAGATATTCTACTTCCGCATACTGTTTTCCATGCAAGTTCCTTCATGATATTTTTGGGAATATCTAAGGAAGACTTCCAAATGTTCATTCGTGATATTTTCATAGTATGCTAGTTCCATATTGCTTTACAATTACGAAAATAATGCTTTTAGAACGTTCAGACTAAAGGACCAATTAGGTAAGATTTATGACATGGTACGACGCAGAAGATTTCCTTGTCAAAGGTAAAATTTCACCAGCCTCTATTTGGTTACTCACTTTCAACTGTCGACAATGGTGTAAAAAAGATGTATTAGAACAATTGGTCTACGAAATTCACATAAAAAATATATATATATATTTTTATCTCTAGGTTTTAAAAAAAAACTCTATTTAGAAAGCATAATTCCGCCGTTAATTTCCAAATTCTCTTTTTATATTTCCCATTCCCTGCTTTAAAAAATATTGAAAGCGGTTTCAAGTACAATATAATCCGGTAAGATCAATATTTTAATGTGAACCTTTACACTATACCAACTCTAAAAATGCATTTTAACAAATGTACAAGGCCTATAACATCAATAAAATCCAATATATTTGATGATCTCTTTTTTTCTTCTGTCAAAGATATACTCCAAAGTGACAAAGCTTAATCTGCTTTTGAGTGTAGATTATACAAGTATAAAGTTTGAAAAGGAACAACGATATTAAAGAAAGTGATCAATTAAAACTTGAACTATAAAATAAATATTACCACAAAAGAAATGAAAAGTGGTTACATGAAATAATTTTCTACAAGTCAATGGAGGCATGATTGAAATTTTCATTCCCCAAGATATTATTTATACTAAGAATCCATAGAAAATCGCGTGCTGCAAAACAAGATATATCCGATAATACTATAAATTCTTTGCGATGAGAAATGAATTTCTAACTTTAACAAAGATACCCCATATTATATTATCTTTTGATCAAAATTATACATCCAGTAAAACAAGAAAGTCTTCCACCAGATTTTTTATAAAACAGAAAAAGAAACTTTAATAAAAAAGGATAAATTTTCATTATAAAATATAAAACTATAGATAATCTTAAAATAAAATTCTATATTTAAGAAAAGTTATAATTTTTTTTCTTTTCTTTGATTATTAGTATTGAATAGAAAGCAATATAAATTCTATAGATAAGGCTATATTAATGAAGTTATTAAATTAAATTAAATAAATATAATTAATTATATTATAAGTTAAATATTTTATAAATTTTAATTAAAACTATAACTTTTTATTATTTAATATTATTAAGAATTTTAAGAATTTGATAAAATCTTAATGGTTAAAATTATAAATTAAATTAGTTTTTAATTACAAAACTAATAAATATTATATACTAAAATTAAACAATTTTATATATATATTTAATCAATTTTTTTATTAATTTATCAAATTGTTTAATTATTTTAATATTTAGTAAAAATTTGATTTTAAAGAAAAATAATTATTAAATTATAAGAGATAATTTATTAAAAATAAACTTATCAGAATTATATAAAATTATTATATAAAATTATAAAATTATAAAGCAATTTAATTGAATTATATAAACTAAACATTTTAATATAAATTAATATTAAATAAATCTAATATATAAGAAAAATGCAATAAAATCAGACAAAATAAACTGAAAATGGCTAGTGTAACTAAAAAATCAATTAATTTAACTAATAACATTTTGGTAAAACTTTATTTAATTTATAGCTGTAATTTATACACAAATATTTTAATAATATCTTAGATTTATTGTTATATAGTATAAATAAATGTAATTAGCATTCATATATAAAAGTAAAATAAATTTACATTCACTAAAAATAAAAATACTTATTATAATATACTTTCAAACTATACAAAATGACTATACATAGTTTCTAATTGAGAGTAAGATATTTGTACTATCTAAAAAAGCTTTTGTTTAATAAATATAGTTTTATTTTCTGATAAGAGTTTATATATAGATAAAAATAATAATTGATTTTATTTGTAAATATTTTTCTATAAAATTGTAAAAGCTTTTATACTTTTGCTCTTTCTTGCTTAATGTTCATTACTAAAAGTATTTTATATGTAATTTTGACTATTACATATTTCTTTTATATATTCAAAATAGCCAATAAACTATTATATAAAATGTAATAGTTAATAAACTCAATTGTATTAAAAAGAGTTTTACAAAATATAAGATAATCTTAAGTGATTCAAATTATATAAAAATATCAAATGATTTTTAGATATATTTAATTGATTAATTAAATTAGACAGTTTTAGATATTTTTAAATAAGTTTAAAATTGTCTAAAACTGTCTAAAATTTAATGGATTTTAGATAGTCTAAATTGGTTTTAAATAGTTTTAAAATGATTTAGATAGTCTGAAACCTTAAATTAAAAAAATAAATTATCAATAATTGATTAAAATAATATAATTTAATCATATAACATTCTTAATTTTATTTTCTAATAAATTCTAATGAATCTGAGATGAAAGATTAAAAGAATGATATAAATTATTAGATAATAAAGAAGAAATATAATTTTTGATTAATGATAATATATTATTAAATAATAATAAATTTAATAATAATTTATTAAATATATATATTCATCCTATTATTGATATTAATGCAAAATAAAATTTGTGTGATTTTTTATTAGAGAATTAGAAAGTTAAAATTTATATTTATATTATCTAAATTTAATTGATTATATTATATTTTTCTATTTATTTATAATTTTAATATCATAATAATAATTAATAATATAAATAAAATCATTTATTTTAATTCAACTTTTTTTTTTATTTAATAATAAAATTTTAATTATATATTATAATATAATTATTTAAAACTTGTTTAAAACTTATACAATTAAAATAAATTTTAGTTTTAAATATATTTTAAATAAAATTTTAAATATATAGTATATTTAAAATATCAAATTATTTTATTATCTAACATTAAATTAAATCATATAATAGAAATTTTAATTCTCTAAATTAAATTTAAAAAATTCTTTGATGTAAATAAAAATCTAATAATATTAATTTATTTGAAATTTACTATAAGATTAAAAGTATAATTAAAGATCTTAAAATGTGTACTATTAGAATTTTATAATAAAAATCTTTTATAAATATAAAATAAATTTTAAATCTAACATATTAAAATTAATAATGTCTTAAATAGAAAATGAAAAATAAATTATGATAAAAAAAATTGTGAAAATTAATAATTTAATAAGTTCAAAAAAAAAGAATAATTATTGTCTTTCAAAATAGGTTTAAAAGTAAATTATTTCTTCTTTTGTAACTTATCATTATTTTTAAATAACTTTATTGATTATTATTATAATAAAAATAAGCTAATACAATTTTATATAACTTATTCATTTAAATTTTTCTATAGTAAAATCAGGAATAACTATATATTTATTTTTTCTTTTATATATATTATATATTTTAAAGATTAATTCAAGTAGTAATAATAAATGACTAAGTCATTTGATCATTTTAAGATGATTTCTAAATAAACTAGTTATTTAAAATCATTTATTATTTGATCATTTAAATATAATACAGATCAAATATATATATTATTCAGAATTACAAATTTATATCATATGAAATATTTATAAAAATATTTGAAATATTAAATTACATTAATTATTTTAGTCAGAATTATTGAGATCACATGATATAATTTTTAAATAATTAGATTATTTGTCATTTAATATTGAAATATTCTAAATAACATATGACCAGTCATAAATCTTTGCATAAGCTGACTTATTACTAACTCAAGTTGAGCCACTTTATCTGACTCAACTCAGCTCAGCTTAAAAGATCAATTGACAAGCTAAACCAACTTATAAGTTAGCTCATTCAGCTTACATTTAATATTTCAAAATAAAAATCTAATTGAGAAAAATGTTTCTCATTAAAAAAAATATTCTCAAAATGATTCCTTTTAAAAGAAACTTTCCAAAACAATTTCTTGCAAGAAAAACATTTTTAGAATAATTTTCTTTAAGAAGAACTTTTCTGAAATGATTTTCTGTAAAAGAAATATTTTTGAAATAATTTCCTTTGAGAGAAACATTTCTAGATAATTTCTTTTAAGAGAAATATTTCTAAAACAATTTCCTGTGAGAGAAATATTTCTAGGATGATTCCCTTTAAGAAAAATATTTTTAGAACAATTTATTTTGAAAGGAATATTTTTGGAATAATTCTTATTAAGAGAAAAATTCTAAAATGATTTCTTTTAAAAGAAATATTTCTAGAATGATTCCTTTTAAGAAAAATATTTCTAGAATAATTTTTTTTGAGAAAAATATTTTTAGAATGAAAGAAATATTTTTAGCCACTTCTCTTTAGAAGAAATGTTTTCAGAGTAATTCCATAAAGGATTTTACTTCTGAAGCAATTTTCTTAAAGGATTTTGCTTCTAGAGTGATTTTTTTAAAGCAATTTCTTAAAGGATTTTGCTTTTAAAGCAATTTCTTTGAAGGATTTCATTTCTGGAATGATTTTTTTAAAGAATTTATTTTCAAAATGATTTTCAATAAGAATTTCACTTCCAAAAGGATTTCTTAAAGGAAATTGTCTCTGTGATTTTTTTTTAAAGAAATCACATTCAGAATTGAAATCCTTTATAAAAATCACTTCAGAAATGAAATCATTCAAGTAAATCATTTCAGAAGTGAATTTCTTTAAAGAAATTTAACTATAGGTGTATTTTCTTTAAAGAAAATATTACCAATTTTATTTTTCTTCAAAAGAAATATCACTAAGTTTATTTTTTTTTAAAGAAAATATCACTGATACTGTTTTTCTTTAAGTAAATATTATTAGAACATTTTTTTTCAAAGAAAATCCTTCTTTAGATTTATTTACTTTAAAGAAAAAATGCAAGCTAATGAGCTAAGCTGCAGTATAAGCCAAGCTATAGCATAAGCTAGCTTATCTAGTTTACAACTTATTTTATAGTAGCTTAAGTTAAATCCAAATAAGCTAACTTGTTTGGTTTGCAAGTGGCTTAGCTTATTGCGGTAGTATTGGCAAATGATCTTGAAGTGACCTTAAAATGATCTAATCATGCAGTGTGTAAAATTCATGTGCACAATGTGCACATATGCACATTAAATTTTTATGTGCACATATTACACAGCATAAAATGT
>CAJVPP010000694.1:0-27556 GCA_910592005.1 Funneliformis mosseae
TTTTGTGTTAAAATTTAATTAAAATTAGTTAAAATTGCCTATAAATTTGTAGGTAATTTATTACAATTAAAGGGATAATATTATAAAATATATAAATTTAATAATTTCTTTAATTTAATATATATTTTAATTTAATAGAAGCTCTAAATATTATAAATGATAAATAAATAAAATAAAATTTGTAATTACTCAAATAAACTTTTATATATAATTAAATTATAATAATTAAATTAATTAAAATATGAATTATTATACTTATTAAATTAATTTTAAATTGATATAAATAAATTAAATTAATTATTAAATAAAAATAAATCAAAAAATTTAAATTAAATAAATTATAATAATATTAGTTTATTTATTAATTAGAAATTATTTTGTATTAATAATAATAAATATTGCTAGTATTATATAATTAATAAAATAGGTATTTTATAATAGAAAAGGAAGAAATTAATAACAAAATTTTTTTCACATTATAAATTAAATATTATTTACTTAGTAAAATAAATTCAGATTTAATATTAACTTAATAAATTTTTTTTGATTGATTTCTTTTTTTTTACTATAAGTATTAATATATAATATACTAGGAAATGGAAACTATTGTGTGTTCAGAGCGATTTTTAACCTTTTTTATATTGGAATATATGCTAAAACAGCTGACACCAATATTGTACATGGCCTTAAACTACAATTATTACTGGTAAGAGGAACGCAGATTATGCTGATTATAAGTCTGTAGACTGAAGCTGATTTGATTAATGATGCAATAGGAACAGTTCAAGATATCCTATTCAGTAAAGATCAAGAACTACTATTTCTTCCTATAGCAGTTCTTATTTCTTTTGAGAACTATAAAGGTCTCACCATTATCAGCTTAGAAGGCACAAAAGTTATCCTAATCGCATCCATTCAACGTATCTAGAAGAGTAAATCTGAAATATTATGCTCACATCTACAAGTTTCCATTCATCTTTTGTAGGCCATTATAGTATATAAAAACCAGAGCCTTATATTACAGAAGACTGTAAAAGATCTTAGCGAAAAAGAATTTATAGCTGGTCTCTTATTTGTGGCAGTATCTCAGGTTCACGCACTTAAAGATATCCTTTTTAAAACTTTCAATTTTGAAAGATTCCAGCGCATCAAAGACTGCAGAAGATTAAAAGATAGGAAAGATAAAGAAGAGTGCTTAATCTCTATAATACCTAATAATTGAATATAAACTTTCAAATAAAATAACAATAAAGAAAAAACATTTTTTTTTTTAATAAAACTCAGTTTTTATTTATCATTATCATATTAAATAAAGCTCTCAATTTTTACAAATAGAACTATTATAATTTACTAATCTAATACTACTAATCTAATACTACTAATTTAACACTACTAAAATAAAGCAAAAAAAAGTGAGAAGGACAAAAAAAAGTGGCTTATTACTATTGTTTTACACGAGATTATGATTGTTTTTAATTATTGATTTATCAAATATTCAATCAGAATTAACGCAACGTGACTTTCAAAAAATTCATGTGATAGAGCAAATTTTACTCTAGTATAATATTCTACGCTTCACTCTAGACAATAAAGATAATTACTATAATTATTTTCAAATTTCAATTGAATTATAATTTAATTATATTTTAAAAAATTTAATTATATTACAAGTTATAACTTAATCATATTATTTTTTTAATTATGTTTATTTTTAATATATAATATAGTATGTATTAATATTAATATTATTATTAGATTTATTTTTAGTTATTTTAACATCTAAATTAAAAGATTATGATAATTAACTTTATACATTAGAGTTTTTGATCTTAGGATTTTTTCTAAATCTTATAGATATGCATTATACTTAAATTAATTTTGCAATTTATTATATCTTAGAATTTAAGATATATTTGGTCAAATTTATAATGATAAATTCAAAAGCAAATTAGTATAACAAATTTGCCTGCTTATTTACTATAAATTCCTTTCTGATTTATTTTTATGAAAAATTAAAATTTTAAAAAATTTTTTTTAAATTAATTTTATAAATATATATAATACTAGGGAATAGAAACTATTATTAAGTCCGAAATGATCTTAACTAAAAAAATTCACACTGGTATTTACTTTATCTAAATTTTTGTACAATTACAAAAGCTAATTAGCATTGACTCAATTATTGAATAAATAGATAGCGAGACATTATAGGTCAAATATATATAGTCTTTCACTTTATTTTGAACTAATTATAATAAATTTTATTTTTTAATTATATAATAAATAATTTAAAGTTACTTATAAGCTAAAAATTTGTAATTTTAAAAAGATTATAAATTAAAAAATTTTATTATTGACCTTTGACTATCTTATTAATATTTACTTTTAACAATATTAATTATAATAGAATATTATAAAATTTATTATGAAAAATAACTTTAATTACTACAGTTTTTATAATTTGCTAAGAAATTTATAACTATTATTAATAGTATAGTGATTTAATTAGTTCGCAAATATATGAATTTTAAGAAAATTTTTAAAAAATTATTATAATAAATTTTTTAAACTTAATTTTAAAAATTGAATTATTTAAAAAACTTCTTAATAAACTTAAATTTCTTTTAATAAAGTTAATAAAATATATATTAAATTATATTTTTTATATAATAATTATATTTTTAACATTAATATTTTATTTTTTATTAAAAATTAATACTTTTTTTATGTTTACAGACAAATTTGCCTGCTCTAAAATTTAAGAGATAGTATTGTATTCTTTGAAATTCAAGAATTTATATCATATTTAGGATATTTTAGTCAACTGTTTACAGTATCTATTTTGGTTTTTTCTCAAAAAAGTAATAACTGCATAAAGAGATAATGTAATAAAATATGCATCTTAATATTGATTATTTAATTAGTAATCAAATATATAAATATCTAATTAATTATTTACTTCTTTAATAAATAATAATATAATATGTAAATTTATCATCTTTTTCTAAAAATCTTTTTTTATTTCTCTTTTTGATTATTTGAGTATTTTCATTTTATAATCTACTATAATAAAAATATTATTTTAATTAAGTTTCTTAAAATAAATTTTGAATTAAGTGTTTAAATATACTTTTTATATTAAATAAACTATATAATAAATTAACTTATCTTAATTAAATAAAAAAAATTTTAAATGATTCTACCCTAAATATTCTCTAAACTGCTCATATATTACCAAAGATTTTTACAATTTAAATAAATAGTTATATGTAAATTTTTATGAATATCAAATATATAAAATAATAAGAAATACAAAAATTATATTTTAGCTTTTTATTAAAATCTACAGATAAATTTATTTAAATTTTCTTTTTATATAATAACATAATATTTCAATTTAACTAATTATATTTGATTAATAAAAATTTTTTTCTTAGAAATTTTATTATATATAAAAATTTTAAAGGTATAGTAAATTCAAATATAATTATTTTTTTATTTAAAATTTTAACATTTAAAGATATTAAACTAATTAAATTATTAAAAACATCATAACTATAATTATAATAGGTTAAATACAATCTACATAAATTTTCTTGATATAATATTTTTCTTTTGCTAATTCTATCATAAATATTATTTTTTTAATTCTATTTGAAAAAAATTTCTGAATATTATTTTCAAAATGCAGATTTTTTTTTAAAGATAAGAAGCAATAAATTAATTTTAATGTTTATTTTATAAGAATACATTATAATAATTTTTTTGTTAAAAAAATTTCAATTTATTTTTTAGTTTCATCTGATATATAATTTCATGTAATTATTAATTATTTAATAGAAGAATATATTGATTCATTTAGTCATGCATATTTTTAGATTTTATTCAAGATTTTTGATGATAAATTTAATATTAATTAAAGTTTTGAAAATAACTTATATAAATTCATATATTTGATTCATATAATTGTGTATAATTATAAATTTTAGTTATACATAATAAATAAATACTTTAAATTAAAGATATGTAGGATAATTTGACTCAAAATTCAACTTGACTTACTTTATTAGAAATACTATTATTAATAATCAATAAAGTATATTATTATCTGAAATCAATATTTATTTTTATACTTATATTTAGCATATTTAACTGCTTCAAACTATAATATTTAGTAATTATTAAGAGAACTATTTGTTTATCATTAGCTTTTTTCTTATTATTTTCAATTATTTTGATAATAACTATAGTCAGTTTTTTGTTTACTTATATGAATTTAAAGTATATAATAGTTTTTTTGAGTTAAATTTGTATATAATAATTTATTATTATATAATATTTACATTATTTTCAAATCACTCTTCCAATTTTTTAATTTCATCTAAAATTTATACTTTTATAATATTTATTATCAAAATAAGCTAAATATAATTAAAAGATCAATAAAGTATTAAAATTATAATATTACTAATTGATGATTAAGTTGATAAGATATTACATTAAATATTCTACTGCTTTTAATAAGTTTGATAAGTACAAAGTTTTACATAATTAGATTTATAAATATTTTTTAAAACTAATTTTAATTTAATAATATCACTTACTTGTTAATTCTAATTAAAAAATTTTATATTATTAAATATTAGCATAAGTATAATATTTGAAATAATGTAAATACAATAGTTTTAAATTTGATTTTTTTTATTTAATCTTTAGGTTAGCATATAGAATAGTGGTTATTATTTATAATTTGTTTGAATTCTTTCATCTATTAATTCAAAAAGATTTTTTCTATTAAATATAAAAAAATAAGCTAATTTTATTTCAAATCCTATTAGGAGTTTTTCTTTTGAATACTTGTTTTCACAAAATCCTTTAAATTTTTGAATAATATAAAATTTTCAAATATTTTTTGTTCATAAAAAAATTTCTTTTTGTATTAATGATTGATGATATGTATTCATAACTCACATCTTCACATTTATTTTGATTTGAACTTTCAATATTACATACAAATATTTGAAATTTACTAAGATAAACAAAAAAGGGTTAAAAAGAAACATTTCTAAAAGACTTTCAAAATAATTGATTGATTATTTGATTCAAATTTATGTGATTCAGAAAATTTTGTTTTTATTGAAAAAATAATTCAATATTTATTGCTTCTTCAATATCACTTGATTTGCCACTTGCTTAACAAAGATATTCAAGTAAATAAGAATTATTTTATTGCCTTTAACAACTTTCAGATAATACTGAAATCAGTAATAATGCTTATACCAATATGTATTAGATAAAATTGTTTAACATTTTTATCATTATTATTGGTAAATCATCACTCATGAGAAAATGTGCCAAAGTAATGTTTGTGTACAATTGAACCTATAGAAATAAGTTTGGAGAAACTTGTTGACATTTTGATATAGATAATTAGCTATCAAAGATACAAGATTGAGAAAAAAAAAATTTTTTATTAATATAGCAGAGCATCACATTATTGTAATTAATGTCTATCACAGACAGATCGTCAATTATTATAATTTTATTTTATTTTAAATTTTATATTAGCCATAAAAGTGGCTACATCACACGTAACTAACTATATAAATGAAGTCTGAAATATTTATTTATTAATATGAAGAAGGAATCAAAATAGATTACTACTAAAAAATTAATGTTTAGTTATAACTGAAAACTTGTATTAATACACAAAAATGTTTGAATATAAATTTTCTTCTGATTTTTAAATACCTGGTTACTGATACATTATCGATCTTATACATAACTTCCTTTTATCCATAAATGGAATTTGTTGTAATTCTCACTATGAATCCGATCTTACTGTCATCTCCGTTGGTAATAGTAATTGTGTCTAATTTCACCAACAAAATTCATCGCTAAGCACTTGATGCATTTGACTCTTTGCTTCCTCTACGTGATTTTTGTTGCTTTTAGTCAATGAAAAACGTAATAGAAATCAGAATAAGAAAACAAATAAAACGATCCCAATTGCAGAATAGGAAATTTTTAATCAAACGTCAGGAATGTTTCCATGCTGATTTATGCTGATCGTATGCTAAATAAATGAATGAATGAGGTATCACATGTGAAGCAGTTGAAAGAACAAAACATAATACAACTATTAAGGTAATTATTTCGAATATAAAACCACAGAATGAAAATTCTTGAACGTAAATTGTTTAAAATAAAATTGTTTTATCGAAAATGTCTACAGTAGATTCAAGTGATTTAATTTTAGTTAATAAATTACCAAAACCTGAAGAAATTTTTAAATTAAAAAATGATTATATCGAAGGAGAACCATTAAAATTTGTTTGGATGGTTGAAGAGCATTTAACTGAAACATTATGGTGGCCTTCCAAGAATAATGAAGAAAATTTGATATTATTTGTTATTCCTGGTAATCCTGGCGTAATTGATTATTATTTTGAATTTTTGAATACAATTCATAATGAACTTGGAAAGAAAATCGACATCGTTGGAGGTTTCGTATAATAATTAATTTGATTTGTTCATCAGAAATGGAATATATTTCGTGATCTTGATAAACATTATACATCTTAAAATAACAATAGTTTCAATGCTTGGGCATTCTCATGGACCGCATAATCCACACTTAAAAAATCTATATTCGCTTCAAGATCAGATCGATCATAAAATTCAATGCGTTGATAAATTAAGATCACAATTCACTTCTCAAGAAGATAAGAAACAACCTAAATTCATTATATGTGGACATTCAATTGGTGCATATGTTGGTTCCCAGGTATTTACATCTTCAATGATGAAATGAATCCATTTAAGTAAATGAGAATTTCTAATTCTGATTTTGATTAGGTGTTGAAAGCGAGGCCAAATCATGGAATTGAAAATATTTATGCGTTGTTTCCCACTTTGCAACATATCGTAAAAACTCCTAATGGCATGATGTTGAATGTAAGTTATTGAATCAACTTTTTTATTTTTATTTTTATATTTTCGATCGTGAATTCATGTGTCAGATCTAATCCTAAGTCTTAAAATTTTACGTATTTACGAATTTCAACATCCCAGTTCTTATTTAATGAACGTGCACGTAGTTTAGCTGCTTCATTCGTTGGAAATTTACGTTATTTTGTTCCACAAACTTTATTCAAATTCTTAGTCGCCCTATTGACCCGTCAAAAAGAATCCATGATAGACATCACATTGTCTGCTCTTCTACATGGACATGTAGTGGAAAACTCATTATATTTGGCGGGTCTTGAAATGGAAACTGTATGTGAATTAGATGAAGAACTCTATCGAGAGCATCTAGATAAATTTATATTTTATTTTAGTGAAGGTGATGGATGGGCACCACTTGAGCATTATGAAGATATGAAAAGAAGATTTCCTGAGGGAAGAGTGTTATTATGTGAAAGTAATACACCACATGCTTTCGTATTGAATCATGGAGAGGTTATGGGAAAAAAAGTTGCTGGATGGATGTTGACCCTAATCGAACTCACATTAAATCGCGTTTAATCCTTTTTTTTTTTTAAAAAAAAATTAATTAATTAATTAATTATTATTCAAATTAATTAAAAATAATTATTCAATAAACTATTTAATCTCCAAGCATATAAAGAATAGATACTGGAGGAAGTGCCATAAAATCTACTTCCTTTTGATGAAACTAGCAAATCCCTAAAGGAATCAAATATTCAAAAATATTAACATTATCTGTAGGATTCTTCAATGACTTTTAATTTCTTTTTAGTTAATGTTAATGTCGTTGTTTCAATTTCTTTGTGACTAGAGTTTTAACGGTAAAGTTTACAGTATTTTTATATTCGCTATAATCATTTGATATTTTAATATAAATGATTCAATTGTTTGATTCGTGACTTTTTATCACCTAACCGTGCATGAACTCCTAAAAAATTTCTCTCTTCTCCAATTTTATTTACTATATTATTTAATTCATGCCAAAATTTTTTACTCTCGGGTAATTCTCTCACGATCCTTCTGATTGAATATAAACTACCAAAATGTAATAATTTTTCTATTCGATGTTTTAACCTTGTTAAATCAATTCTCTCTTTAAATTCATCCAAATTAACCGTTGAATTGAAATAATCATAATATCTATGATGATACCTTGTACGATCCTTTGTTTAATACCCTCTCGTTCTTTTGTATTATTATTTAATAAGTTCTGCATGAACAAAATCTTTTCTATAAACAATCTTATACATTTTGTTTAATCCATTTCATAATTCGTTGTAATACAATGTTTTCCATGTGATTCACATTCCGTAAAATTATTTTGATTCGGGATAATCTTTGTAATAATTGATCAAATGGTTCCACTAAAAAATAATATCGGTGATAATATTAATGTTCGATTTAAACACCATGTTAAATATATCACATTTTCCGCTGAAATCCAATATGTGGTAAATATGAGATAAATTTTTCTTCCTTTATTTTATAAGATTCGATCTCTTTATCTTGATTTAAAAGCAGTGTTTGTTCTTTGATTATTTATTGAATCATTTTAATGTATAAAAAATTATTTATATAATTTAAAAATATAAAAACATTTATCATTAAAACTAGATATATAATGATTTTATTGATATTGTATCGTCATTTTTAAAAATTTTTGTTAAAAGCTGAAAAATATATTGTCTCTATATAAATTCCTTTCCAGTTACACGATCAACATATAAACAATGTTATCCTCTTAATGAAATTGTAAGAAAATACCATTGCTTTGCCAAAATTAAACTAGATATTAATTAATTTAAGTCGGTGAAAAATCTTTTATTCTAACATGAAAACTTCATCCGTATCATTTTCTTCGTGTATAAATCCTCCTTCTCTATCGTTCTCTTCATTCATGAAGTCATCTCCCGTATTAACCTCAACCTTATCTTCACATATAAATTCACTTTCAATATCCATATAATCCGAAAAGTCATTATTATTAATGACGACCTTGTCTACGATACTTTCATTTGTTTCACCCTTGTCATCAACACCAATTGAATTATTATTGTCTTCTTCATCGGTATCACCATGATACAATTCACTTTCTCCTTCTGATTCACCATGATGAAATTCACTTTCTTCTTCCTCCATATCAGACCAATCATGTTTTACATAATCATTTTGTAATCTCATTCGAATTTTTATCCCAATAATAAACTTTCTCCATCTTGCTAGAACTGCTTTTTCTCGTTTTGCATTATTCTTAGCTTCAACAACACTTGCATGTTCATGCCATGCCTATTCATGGGAAAAAAACCAAATTGTTCAAAATCATATATCAAGATCATATCTTCTTCTCGAATATATGACTTACCTCAAGCAACATTATTTCATTTTCTTTTGCAACAACAATTCCGTGAACTACGGGAATGCATCGACGAGCTTGGAAATCAAATCCAACCTAATAAATCGATTCATAAACTTATTAATTGAGCCACAAATCATTAAAGTAGATAAATTAATTTTTTTAAAAAAAAAATAGCCAAAATTTACTAACCACGGCATCTCCATAATCAATACCTAAATCTTTTGCAACCTTTCCAATTCCATTGACTTAATAAATAAGAAAAATCATAAAATTGTAATTGAGCGTATAAATAAATGTATATAAATAAACTAATACCCAGTTAACTTACTTGGAATATGGACACCTCCGATTGGACACATGCATTCCTTAAACATATTCACATTACCATAAGAATTCTTTGGTATCTTACCCTAATTAACAAATTATCATTTCGATCAAAATATAATTATTAATATTAACAAAATTATTGTTAAAAACAATTTAATTATTTTTTTTTTTTTTAAAAAAAAAAAACGTAGCTTACGTTTATTATCGGTTCAGGTATATATTCTTCAGTTTGCCACTCACCGTATAAACCAGATTCAGGGGGGTCTTCATCATATAAGGAAGCCATATTTGCAGCACGACGTTTAGATACGGTGTAAATACGCGATTTTACGTGCTTTACAGGTTGTTCCCCTATCTAATAATATAAATACGAGTGTAATGGAATTATGAAGAAAATATATAAATTATATAAATAAAATATTCATTTTACCTTGACTTGTCGACCTTCCCTTAACCAAGTTTCAGCTGTATGTAACTAAAATATTATGATAAATAATTGTAAAGAATCTATGAAATGATCAATCATCAATAACATACTTGTTTAACATTCCTGCGTGGATAAATTGGTTCATCACGAATATGACCTATTATTGGTTGTTTTGGATGAATTATTTCGTACTTTTTTAAATGACGCTCGAGAGCATACCTAATATATTACAAATGGTTATCTAACCGCTACTTAATTCGCGTCTATAGTAAATCTTCCTATAAAGATCGGATTTATAAATAAATAAAAGTGTATCTTACGTACAAAGGATGATTATTGAACGGACCAATTGAAGTTGGTATACGTTCGGAAACTTCAAGTTTATGTAAATGAGCATCTTCCTCATCATCTTGTTTCTATAGTTATAGCGACATTAATACAAATATATCAATATCGTTAAATTACAAAAGGTTCTATACATACACTTTCATATGGACGTGCAAAATAAACTAATGTTTCGTGCCACCAATCATAACCATCTTTGGTGACAGGAACTCGTAATTTTCGCGTTCGCGCTCCCCATTGTGTAGCATAACGACGCGTCACGTCTTTTATATAGCCATCTATTTTCACAACTTATTTATTTTAAATTCATTAAAATAAAATATTTATTAGGAAAATTACCTTTTTCATATGCAACTACATAAGCCATAATATTATCTGTGACATTAGATGCAGGCTCCATTGCTTGTGGTGAATTCACCAATGCACGAACTGGATCTACACAAATCCATTTTTTATAAGCAGCAAAATAAACCTCACACCAGAATATTGGAGGTACATCGGATTTTTGCAAATCTTATGGTATAGAAATAAAGTATATTAGTCGAATCAAAGAAGAAAAAATTTTTTTTTTTGAAAAAAAGTATCGATATTTAAAAATTACTACCATCTTGTTTTCGTCCTTTTTTTGAAACACTACGTTGCTTTTTCGAGTGACCAACACGGACATCTTTACTTGATAAAGGATTATAATCATCGTCATCTTCATCATCATGGTCTCTCTTTAATTTACTACCTTTACTGTTCTTTCTGTTTGCATTGAGTTTATATTTTCCAAGTCCAAGTGTTCTCTGAACTTCTTCATTGATATTATTATTCATCAAATTTTCATTATTGGAACCGTTACCTTCTTTTCTATTTCGAGAAGCAGCAGTTTTGTTTTTACGAGCAAACCTAAAAGAGACTGCTTGTAAGGAACATACTAATCGTGCAGGTATTCCTAGTGAACGCAATGCAGCAACAAATAATTGTGTAGATGTGTCGCGACTTCCTTCTCCAACCCTAAGACTTTTTCGAAATGCGTCAATAGATGGTAAACAATCAGAAAATTCATCTTTCTAAATCATAATGATTATAATGAATAAACAGTTGAATAATATGAACAAAATTAATAAAAAAAACTTTATGTACCTCAATGATATTTTCCACACCGTCCTCTCCAAATTCATGATATTCTCTATTACGAATTCCAGGTTTTGTGATTGTAAAATAATTTTTCCACCATTTACACAAATCTTGTAATGCTATGGTCAATAAATTGGCGTGTTTAACATCAATCTTTACCAAAGCTTTGTCAAATAAGGCTTGTAATTCATACTCGATTAAAGAAAACGCCATTGCCTATAAAAATAGAATTAATTAATGTATTTCTCATAAGAAATCAAATGTTTCAAGTATTTATTAAAGATAAATGCCTGTGTCATTTCATCATTACACCAATCATTCCTAATTCTACCATGGGTTAGTAGGGTAAGCAAGTGGGTTTTGTGAATATTTTGTCGAATAACTCGCTCTATTTTAGTGACACCTCGAGCTCTAAATTATTATTACAATATTAATTTCTGATAAGAAATTATGTAAAATACATAATTAAATACTCTATTATTCGAAAGAGCTAAAGACGCAATACTTGTATTGAATCTTAGGCATCTTAAAGGTCAGTTGAATCGTTTTATTCGGGAATGGCCTCGATTCTGATAGATTATCAGATAGATCTAAAAATGTAAAAAGTCAATTATTTTTCTTTCACTGGTTAATATTTTAGATTATAAATTACATTTACCTTGATATTCAGAAAGGTCTACTTCTTCCCAATCATCACTATCATCTTCTTCATTCACATTATTTGATTGCAGTGAGTGTTCTATAGTTCCATTATTACAAGAATCATTATCATTATCATGGCTTTGGCCAAATTTTCTTTTCTGTAACCAGGAAGAATCAATAGGCTCAAGAAAACTTTTGGACCCGTCGGAATGTTGGAAAATTTCCTTTGATTTCCCCTTATTGATAGAAGAATCAATTAAAGGCAAAGTGCTCTCCTTCGATTTTCCTTTATTAATAGATGGTTCAGCAGGCGTTATAAGTACATCAATAGCTTCTGTTACTTCTTCACAAGCAATAGTTTTTGAAGAACGACTGATATTCTCAGTTGGAATGCTTGTAGAAGAAGTCATATTAACATTTTCGACACTTTTTTTCGACCTGACTTTCCTTTTAGGAATCACAATAGACTGCTCAACACTTTCATTTTTTTTGTTATTATCAGTTAAAGCGGCAATGCGTGCTGATCTTCGAGGACCCATAATATATGACAATTTTAAAGAAATGTGAAAAATAGAGATTGAACCAACTCTGCGCATTTATAAATTCATTTTTAAATGAAAATTTATCAGTAACACAAAATAGATCATACTTTTTTTACCTCGTGGTTTACATAATAGGAAGCGAGATAAGACTATTTTTAGCAAGTGCTGTAATTTGTTTTTTGCGGATGATTAACGTTAAAGGTAATAATGTATAGCACATTATGCACATAAAAGGTGTATTTTGGTAAATGAAGTTAGATACGCGAAACAAATCTATTTGACGTTGACATTCATTTTTCTAAAATTCGTAAAGGGTTACTTTCGTTAATTTCAATGTAAACTTATTTTTGCGGAAATAAGAAATAATAATTTCATTTAAGATCGAAATCGCATAAAATTTTAATATTAATAATTGGTAATAAATTTAAAAAATGAATAGTATAGAATTGTAAAATTCAAATAGTTAAAGTTTTAGCGATTTTTTTATTCTTTGTTTCTCGTAAAATTTTGATGATTCAGTACTATGAATTCACTTAGACTAAAATCGATAAAAAGAAATGTTGATTGGCTTAAAAGAATGTTATTTTGAGCAATATTTCATAATTGTTCTCTTTCTATATATTTTTTAATCTTGTATGTTAAATATTTTGAGTTTTAAAATTAACAAGTTGGCAAAAAAAAAAAAAAATTTAACATTTTTATAAAAAATTAATATTATTATTATTAAAAAAACTTAATAAAACTTATATTACATAAAATAATATGGGAATATTAAAACGCTTTAGCTATATTATATTATATAATATATATTAATTATACTGCATATAAATATATTTTTTATTATATAAATATCTAAACTATTTAAAATTATTTAAATCTCCTAATTTTAATAAATTTTAAAAAATAAATTTATTAAAAATATAAAATGATTAGATATTTCATATATTAAATTAATATAAATAAAAATTATATAAAATAATAATATTAAGCAAATCGATAGTTTTAAATAGATTTTAAATATATTTTCTATGTTTAAAATCTTATTTAAAATATTTAAAATTAAAAATATGTTTAACTTATTATAATATAATAAAATTTTAATTATTTTATTTAAAATTAAATTATTTAATTTTTTAATAAATTTTAATTTTAAAATATTATTATATTATTAAAAATTAGATATTATTGTAAACAGCTGATTAAAGTACCTATAGTATAGCAGTATTAGATTATGACTTATATAACTTATATAACTTATGATCATCATATGATTATTGATGAAAATTATATGACTTTATGATCATAATCATATAATAAATAATAAATAACTAATCAAATAATAATATTTATAAAAATTTTATTTTAATATATTTAATGAATTATTTTATTATAATAAACCAATATAATTTCAAATTAATTACATAAAAAATTGAAGTTTATACCTAAATAAGTTAGTGTTTCTAAATCTGTAATAAACAAAGTTTTAAATTCAATTTTGCTATTTGGTCATCAGCAAGATAAATTTATCTATTATCAATATTAGAATTATTTTTCAACTCATTATTTAAAAATATAGTATTTTCATATTATTAAATTGATTTTCTTTTTGTGTAGCTTCAATCTATTCATTAATAATTATATTCTAAGATATTTTATTTTTATTTATAATAGTTTCTATTTTATTTTTAACATTTTGATCTTTACAATTTTTTTTATCATTATTAACTTTTCATTTTTTATCATTTATATTTTAAATTTCAGTAAAACAAACTTAGAGATCCTAGGATAAAATTCTAAAAGATAAGTAAAAAAGCTTCTAAATATAAGTTAGAAATCCTTTTAATAATACAAATCTATAATATAGCATTTAAATCTAAAAAGTATGCTAGGATTCAAATTTGTTATCTTACTTCTTTAGTATAAAATTGGGATTTTAAAAGCTAAAATCAAACAATTTATTATGATTTTTCTAACCTGATTTTAAACTTAACAAAAATATTAAAAAAATTTATACCATTCTATTTACCTTTAAAATAAAGTAAGATTAGCAAGAACTGAAGTATTCAAAGCTAATCTTATTAAGTCTTTACAAACTCTCTTTATATATCAATATATTACATTATATTATATTAAAAATATTAAACATATAAATATGTTTAATATAATTAATATAGTAAGGCAATTATGAGGCTTTTGGAGCAAAATTTCTGAATATATATAAAAATAGTGTGTGATCTCCTAGCTTTTTTTCTAATATACAAAACTTTTTATAATCTTTATTGAACTTCAAATGAGTTGCGAGGATCAGAAAATATATCGAAAATCTAATATTGAATTTATACTTAAAATCAAGCTGAGTTATTTTTCTGCTATTCAAAATTTTTAGTATTAAAATTAGCTTAGAATTAAGCTTGAGATATCAAGAATATAACCATTTCATATAACCATTCTAGTCTAATTTTAATCTTAAATAATATAACGAAAAAATTATACTATTCTATTTATATTTAAAAACTGTTAAAAATTTGAAGAACATTTATATTTAAAAAGTCTTGTCTATTCTGAATGTAAATTTAATTTATATAGTAACTAATTATGTCATATTGCTTATTTTAGAAATGAGCAAAAATATTGAAAATCAAAGTATTTGAGTATGCTCTTTACAAGTTTTTGTAAGCTCAATAAGCATATTATAATTTTATGTTATCTTAGAATTAATTCTAGAGCTGATTTATTATTGTAAACAAATTCTGTCTAAGTCTAATCTTAAAAAGATTAGACTTAGATAGTTTAGATACTAAATTCTTAATTAAAATAGTATCAAGCATATTCTAATATAATATTAATTTCTTGATATACTAAAAATCATTCTAAAGACATTTTTATTTATGCAGATATAAAAACAAAAAATCTAACCTCTAAAGTCTAACCTATCCTATAAGAAATTTGTATACAGAATTGTATATAAAAATAATACATTTTTAATATTCGTAAATAACATATAATATATACGTAATTATTACATATAAATGATAAGAAAAAAGACAGAATTACAGATATATAAAAATACATAAATTAAGTATATTATATATATAATTTGTATATACAAAATTACATATATTATATAGGTTTTATCAGTATATTATATATGTAATTTATATATAATTTATATATAATTTTATATAATTAATTTTTCGTAATATTATCAAATTATAATTTATTAATATATAATTTAAAATTACTAATTTAAATTTATTTATTTATTAAATAAAATATAATAATAATAATAAAATACAAATATTTTATAATAATAAAAATACTATTTAACATAACAATAATATAAAATATAAAAAAGAAATACAATAAATAATATTTAAAATATTAGTTAATAATATATAAATGAAGTAATAATAATAATATTAGTAATAATATTTAAAAATATAAAAATAAAGTTAATAATATTAATAATATTAGTAATATATAAAATATTAAAAAAAGAAAGTTAGTAATATTAGTAATATATAAAATATTAAAAAAAAATAGTAATATTAGTAATATAAAAAAAATAAAAAAATATAATTAATAAACCATTAGAAATTAATAATATTAGAAAATAATATTTAAAAAGTAAATATATTTGATAAAGAAAGAACGAAAAAAGAAAGAATGTAAAAAATTAAAAAAAAATAAAAATTTTTTCTATTAATATGCGTGTAGTTTAAGATCTCACTAGAAAAATACCTATTTGCTAAGTAAATATTATCCTTAAAACTAGCTTTTTAAGTCTCTAATCTTCAGTTAAGCGGTATAGTAATCTAATCTAAAAATATATCTCTAATGATTTACCACCTAGTATAGACCATCTGTAACAGCTATACTTGCAGTTACAGGTCTACTAGACTGTTAGGTATCATCACCTTTAGATAGAGGATTTACTTTAATCATAGAGCTTATTATATTTTATTTTTACCAATTTAATTTATAGGGTTTTATCCTATTGATAACTACTAAGACTGTAAGATTAAGTCTTTTATACATATGATAGTTTTGACCATAACGTTAAATTTATCTGAGAATTGAACCCAGCTTTTACCTCTAATGATAGTTCAATTTGAATGGTATTGCAATGTATAATGCAGTTTATTATTATCATAGTCACTCGTAGGTAGTATCCAAATCTACTAATTACTGGTTAATCACTTCTTTACTTGTGTAAGAGCCCCTAAATTTGAAAACGTGAGACAGTATTTATTATAGACTTATTAGTGAAAGCTAAATTTCTATTGATCTCTGGCTTCATTTGCATCTACTTGTTCTTCAAATCTAATATTTAGACATGATTAACATTAATTGATTGATTGATTGATCAGTTACTGATGCATATTAGTATATATACTCACGTATTTAGTTACATATGAAATTCTTATAAAAATCATCTAGTTTTATGTCTCAGCTGAAACATGAATCTGTAACTATTGCAGTATAACCTACAATAGAAGCTAATTATTGCTAACTAACTAGAGATACCAATCCCTAAATCAAAAAATAATAATTTTTTTTTAAAGTATGTTAGTTTCGCATAGTCTTTATTAAATTTAGAGTATATAAAAACAAAAGTAAAATATACAAATTTAAGAAAATATGAAAATCTCTATCTAATCAAAATTAAATTAAGACTGATCCTGCACTTTTCTAGAATCTACTTTTAACCTAAGCTAAAAATATCACTTTCTAGTAATAAACTGAATGAGAAAGGGCTTAGTCACTACTATAGATACCTGCTAAAATCTTCTCAAAATAATTTCGTCATACTCTTTTCTATGTTTTTAATATAGTTTAACAATTTTAGCTTTTGTCATATCGAATGGATTTCGTCATATCTTTTATTATAATTTTAATATAGTTTTGTCTAAGTTTTAACTATTATTAAGGGATTTCATCCCTCATCTATAATTATTACAGTACTAAAAATTCAACTAATAGGATCCAAAATGGACTATTTGATCAATAGAATTATTAATCACAAACTTTGAGCAGAATATGTAATATTATATCCTGTAACTGAGGTGTTATTGATTTAATTTTTAAGTTTATATTATAAACTTTTTAAACAAAATTTGTTATATGCATCTATCGACTCAGATTTGTTGTGACTATTTAAATATAAAATGCATGAAAGCTGATAAGGTTGCTAAGATGAGCTTATTAAACCTATAGCTTATTTTATAAAGTTATATAAGGATTGCAGGATAATTTTTTTGACAAAGGTAAGTAAATATAGAGAACTTTGAGTGAACATGTATCAGATGGGTAGAGCATATAAAATGGTAGCAAAGCTATTATCTTTAGTTAACTTAAAGAGATATAGTTGAGGGTTCTTAATAATTAGTTTTATTTTATTTTATGAGAGCAAATATTCTTATATATGCAAGAAAGTCTTATCTGTACAGTCATATTTGATATATATTCATATTATGTTAAACAAATTTGAATATCAGAGTTTGAGTGTTTTCATAGTGAGGAGTAATTCTAGTAATTTTTGATTTTCTTTTTCCTAACTATCGAAGCTTCATATGAAGTATATGCATTGGTAATATTGTTATTAATATAGAAGACTATAGTAAGCTAATTGACCTTTAGGTAATTGTATTTACTGATCATATAAAGATATTGAAATTTGTTGTAAAATATTGATTGTGTGATATTGTTAACAAATGGATGAATAAAGTTTAAAATACTCATTCCTTTGTATTTGAAGTGATATAACTCTGTAAGGAAGGGTCAATACAAAGAGCGGTAGAGTTATAGCAATTTTTTACTAGTTGGTCCACTTTGTCATTGAATATGTCTCCAGAATATGCTTTAACTTTTTGAAGACAGATATTGAGATTCTGTGATTTGATGATATTGAATAGACTAAACTACAGGAGAAAGCTGTTGATTTTAACAGAGGATAGGTTGAGGAAGAGTAACTCAGAAGATTTTTGAAATTTATTAAATTACTGGATAATTACTTATGAGTCTGTTTTAACGATTACTTGACAGTTCCTAGGAGCGACAATAATAGCAGTAAAATAATTATTAATTCAGCTATTAAAGATAATAGAAATGAGGTGACAAATGCAGTTGAATAAGAAACCACTGGTGATGTAAAGTTTATTTATAATCAAGTCAGACCTATTCTAATTGACGGGAAACCTAAACTAAAAAATGAGCCATCTGTATAAAATTCTAAATTTTGAGCATCAATGAAGTACTATGCCAGAGTTAGTAAATTATTTACATATGCAAAAGAAATAAACTTGTGAATAAAAGAAGAAAAAGTAGGGCGATGATAATTAAAAGTGGTTAAAGTTGAATGATTATTGTATTTTGCAGACGTGTGATAGGTGAAAATCTTTGATAAAGGGTAAAGACTAAAGGCAGTTGTATTATTTCTTTTGCTATTGAGAGTAATATTTATATAACCACTAGTCAGAATAGTAAACACATATAGAGTTTCGAATGAGTCGAATTAAGTCAAGTTTAAAGATCAATTCTATTTGACTCTCTTTTTTCAAGTCGAGTCAAGTCAAATTTATTCTATAAAATTTTTCAATTTGATTTAATTCGAGTTATATAAATTTTAAACTTGACTCAATTTGACTTGACTTGATTTTAACTTGATTTGATTTTGAAAAAAAATAATAAAAAAAATGAAAAGATCAGAAAAGGGGGGAAGAGCGAATTATTCATTATTATTCTTCTTGAATGATAAAAAAAATTATTCAAGTTGAACGATTCATTATCATTCGACTTGAACAATAAAAAATTATTCAAGTTGAACGATTCGTCATCGTTCAAGTCAACTTGAGTCAACTCAAATCAAGTCGAGTTTAAATCGAGTTGAGTTAAATATTTAACTCGACTTGAATTTGACTTGACTCGCAAATCATCGAGTCAAAAAAATATAAACTTGACTTGATTTAAACTCAACTCAGCTTATCTGAAACTCTAAACACACATTTATATTTGGCTAATTCTAATAAGTTTGTTCTAAATTATATAGAATTGTCAAGGTAGCAATCAGAATACCTTTGAAATATGATGTCAACATTGATTATCTGATATATATAATGAATAATATCAATATAACTGTCAAAGACTTTAAAGATTTATTTAAAGGTTCTAACTGATAATATGAACAAATTTATGTAAATTGATATTTGAAAGTATTGTGAAATAACTGTAGTTAGTATCATATGAGAACGCTATATAAGGAGGTAGTTATTAAAATTCATTTAAGTTAAGAATCCTTTTTATAGCCTAGTACTATAGAGGAATTTTACCTCTACTAGGAAACGATGGAAAGAATCAGATCATTGGCAGTATAAAAAAATTTTCTATTACTAATATCAAGTTATTCTATGAATATTAATGAATGCTTAGCTAAGGTGGTTAAAAGTTTTCTATAGCAATATAGAATGATAGAAAGTATTGGGGTAGAACTGCCTAATGTATGATAATTATATTGATCAGAGGATATTAAACTTATATTGAGTTTCTTGAAATCACATAAGAATGCAGAGATCTAGTCATTAAAAATTTTGGAAATATTGAAAGACTATACACAAAGGAGAGAAACAGAAAGCCATTTGTTAGTTTAAAGTTGACGTAGACGAATATGAGTAGAGTATCTAAAATTCAAACTCAGAATTATATGTGATACTAACACATTCTTATAATTTTGAAATACTTCAACCACACATCATTAATAAACTAATATGTAATTATAAAAAAATAAATTTACAATATTATTATTATTTTATATTATTTTATTAAATTTTCAAAAATTAACATAATTACATAATTTTATTAAAAATATCATTCTTTAAAATATTAATATATAAGTTAATTCAAAATCAAATAAATTTATAGAAAAACTATTCATTTTTACTATTAAATGCACTGGTTGAAATCAAAAAAATTAGACATGTGAAAAATCAGCCTAAATTTAGCCTAAATTCAGTAAATTATCAAAAAATCAGCCTAGCTAATTGGCATATACTAGAAATTGGCTAAGAATCAATTGAAATTTGACCTATCTTATTTATAGTTGATTGGCATACTTATTGCTAATTAGCATATGTCAAAAATCGGCTAAAATTTAACACATCTTATTTATAGTTGATTGATGTCCGATTTACATCTAATTGATATACATCAAAAATCAGCTAAAATTTGATACATCTTATTTATAGCTGATTGATGTCCGATTTACATCCAATTGATATACATCAAAAATTAGCTAAAATTTGATCTATCTTATTTATAGCTGATTGATGTCTGATTTATATCCAATTGATATACATCAAAAATTAACTAAAATATGACCTATCTTATTTATAACCAATTGATGTTTGATTTACATCTAATTGATATACATCACAAATCGGTTAAAATTTGACTTATCTTATTTATAGCCAATTGATGTCTAATTTACATCCAATTGATATACATCAAAAATTAGCTAAAATTTAACCTATCTTATTTATAGCTGATTGGCATACGTCAAAAATTGGCTAAAATTTAACCTATTTTATTTATAGCTGATTGACGTCTGATTTACATCTGATTGATATATATCAAAAATAGACTAAAACATTTCAAAATAAAATAAAATTCAGAAGAAAATATAACTGATATTTAGGATTAATAGCCAAATAATATTAAAAACATCCAATTTATTTTTACAAATGGTATTTTCTATTAATTGGATTAACAGCCAAATATTCTTTTGCATTTCGTCAGGCTAAAATTCAATAATTAATCAGTACAAATTGACCTAAAATATAATGAACTGGTATTATACAATCATGACTTTTCAGATAAAATTCAGTATCTTATAATTCGACATTACAAGTTTCTTCTTTGCTAAAATAATACTGCATATTTGGAGAACTTACAGGTTTATACTAATGAACAAATGCTAGAAAATGTTTAGCCTTTCCAGATGGCAAATAAACCTTATGTGTAAAATAATATTGAATTTGGCTAGGATAACAATTGACTGTATCATCATTTGTAATAAATTTGGCTAAAATGTACGAATTTTTTATATATCATAAAGATATTAACTATTTGAAGATTTCAGAACCAATTTGACACCTTTCAAATTGATTCATTTTGACTTAAATCATTATACCATCTTCTGAATCTTTATCGAATGGTTTCCTAAAATCAAACATAGTATAAGTTGCATTATAGTATTCAACTATTAAATCAAGCATTTCGCTTGAAATAATTATATTATCAGATGATGGTTTAAGGAATTCACTGGGAAATAGTTCACTACCAGTAATATTTGATTCCTTAATATTTTGTGAATTCATCTAAAATCGATGGATTTCATTAAAAGAAAATTCGTCTGTATCTGAAAGGAAACCAATTAAAGGCTGATTGTTTAGCAATTCAAGTTCTTTTACCTCAATACTACTGGAACTTGTAATACTGTTAATTTGAATATCAAATATCAATCAACGCATTAGCTCAGGTTTGATTTTTCTATTACTATTTAGTAAAGAACCTAAAAATCGTTCATAAATTAGTAAGCCAATTTATTCAAGAAATTTTCAAAAAAAAATACCTAATATTCCATTCATGCGTTCAAAAGAAAAACACTAAAATGCATATAATGGACTATAGTCTCTTAAGCAATTATACAAATGGAGAGAAAGATGAGATTTGACGTAATTTTATTACACCTGTGATTATTTTCAATCAACTTCACCATCTCAATTAATCTTTGATATGCTTTATGTAATAGATCTGATTCTACAATCTGGCTTATTAAAATTGTACAAATCCTTAAGAAATGTGTAAGAATCTTTCTATCTACAATCAGAAGATGTTTTCAAAGTGAAATAATAGCATATACAGTGAAAAATATTCATCACTGATTAGCTGTAAAATTAGAAAATCTTTCTTTTTCATGAATTTTACCCAGAATTCAACTCAGATCGAAAGGAATCTAAAACTCATTCATCTTTTTCTGAATCTTATTCAAGGAATTTGATGTTAAAATCTCTTTATCGATCCAGATTCATTTACTATCCATCATGCAATGCCTAAAAATAGGCAATGTATTGGATCAATTATGATATATTTTATAGGGTCAAAATATGGTAAACGTAATAATTCAGATCATCTTATGTCACTTTGCTTTACAAATCATTTTTGTGAAGCATTTAAATTATAGCGTCTCCATTCTAACATATTTCGACAATACTCAATTGGATCTCACATAATGAATCAATTATTAATATTATCCATTCTGGTAAAATTATACTGATGATTTTCATAATTTGCCTTTTTTTCACATCTATGACATGATACTAAGGTCGAAATATGTACACATATTTTTCTAGCAGCCAGTACATCACATTAAACAAGAATTAAAGCTGCATAAGTGTTCTTTTCTTCAGGATATTCATATATTTTATCTATTATAAATCCATCCCAAAGTGATTCTAATTCATTTACAATCAGTGCTAAATAGTGATTTATTTTATGTTAACTGACTTTGCTAGATCCAGGTAAAAGACCAAGAGTCAGTAAATTTTCACGTTTAAATCAGATATCATGAGGCAAATTGCATATAGCGGCATATATTACTCCAATGCTATAAACAGTACACTATATAGCTAGAATTAGTCAAGATTTAGCATTAATCCAAAATGAGAATCAGCCACTTCATTTTGAAAAAAATTTGCTGAATCTTCTTATGAAGATTCTTTTAACGTTTGCCAAACTTCATCATCATATATATCAGTCATAATATTGTCGAAATGCTGATGATTTGTCCATTGTCTTAGGCTAATTTCAAAATTAGGCTGACGATACATAGAATTGAGTTATTGTTGAATTCCAGAAAATGAAAAGATTAAATTAGGTCAAATTAAAGTTCGATTTGTCAATATGACTTTTTGAGATAACAGAGTATTACAAAATCGTGTCTTGTGAATTAACGAATTGGAAAATTCTATATGTTAACATTTCATTACAGTTGGCATATTATTCTGTTAGAAATTCACCGCTTCCTGCTTTTGATACAGCTCATGACATTTGGAATAAGAAACAAAATGGTGAAATCGGTCATTTAATCCAAGTGCTTTTTTTGTTAAATATACTGAATTTGGAAAATTTCTAAATTCGTCACCTCTGATTTCTGTCAAAACCAATTTCATAAATTTTATTAACGCCTCAGTTGCAGACTCTGTAATATTGAATCTTGTCTGAAATGATATGATCTAAAGTAAAATCTACAAAAATCAGTTATCAATTAATTCTGTATTTAGTGGATTTTGAAATGGCTCATAATCCGGTGATGCATAATCTTCAAAAATTTCAAAATCATCCTCTACAGAAATATCATCTTCTTCAGATTCATCTGTAATATAATCTTCTTTAGTGGTAAATTCTAAAGATCCTGAATGTTGATCGACTTCTGTTTCAGGATCATTAAAAGGATTTATGCCAGATTTTAGATGATTTGTGTATTTTCTTACACATTTCTGAGGTAAAAAAGTAGAATCAAAATCTTCTTGATGTCCATCATCAGATTTATATTTGATATTTCTATAATTTGTCTAGTTAAAGTCAATATTGACGATTTTTCCATTTCGTCTTGTATTCTGAATTGATGAAATGTATCTGAAATAGAACTTTGTGAATCTTGATATCTAACTCTAGTATTACAAGAGGTTGATGGCCTAGAAGTAGATATATTTTTTTTATCAGTTAAATCACCAATCGACCTACTTGTTCTTCTATAAGAAGGTGTATTTGAAGATTGAAAAATAGAAATATCTTCTTTATGGATTAATCTAAGAATCGATCTATTTCTTCTATGAGAAGATATATTAGAAGATTGACTAGATGATAAATCATCATCATCACTGCGTAATTTAGAAATTGACCTTTTTCAGCTCATTTTTATTTTATAATTGAGAAATTAAAAGGAAAATAAAAGTTCGAAATGGAGTTATTTTGAGGACGATTTTAGTTAAATTTTATATTTTTTTAAAAAAATGCAGTAGTTTCGCAAATATTTATATTATTATACTAAACTATTGTTTTTCTTTTTTAGTAAATATAAACAATTAAACAAATTTCCTTTTAAAATAATTGTAATGTTTATAACTATTTTTGTTAAGTTATTTTGATTTAATGCATAATGAAAGTATTGTTTCTGATTTACTTTAAGTGTGTTTTGATTTAATGCATGATAGAAGTATTGTTTCCAATTTACTTTAAGTGCATTTTAATCTAATGCATCAATAAATTATTTCTGAATCTTGTATTGATTTAATGCATGATGAAAGTATTGTTTCCAATTTACTTTAAGTATATTTTGATTTAATGCATAATGGAAGTATTATTTTAATTTACTTTAAGTGTGTTTTGATCTAATGCATCGATTAATTGTTTCTAAATCTTGTATTGATTTAATGCATAATGAAAGTATTGTTTTTGATTTACTTTAAGTGTGTTTTGACCTAATGCATCGATTAATTGTTTTCAAATCTTGTATTGATTTAATGCATAATAAAAGTATTGTTTTCAATTTACTTTAAGTGCGTTTTGATTTAATATATTGATAGATTGTTTCCGATTTACTTTAAGTCTTTTTTAATGCATAATTAAAATATTTATTACATTGATAATTGTTTCCTATTTACTTTAAGTATTATATTGATTTAATGTATTATCTGATATAACTATTTGAGTTTATTTTTGATATATATATGAAAATTTATATAAATAAGCTTGATTTTTCCACTTCTTAAAAAAATAATTACAACTCAAACTTTATTTTTTTAAATCAAACTTTATCTTTACAATCAAATTTCTTCTTAATTTTTTCTTTTTACAATTTCTCTTTTCGCAAAATACCACCAAAATGCAAAATAAAAAAATCATCACAAGAACAAAAAGAACGTAAGTTGAATTTTATCAATTAACTAGCCAACTTTTTTAAATGATAACTGATTTTTTTGCTTTTTTATAATAGAACCTTAATCAATAGCAATACCAACAAAATGCCTCCAATGAAAAAAATCGACTGATGAAAAGCCAGAACGTAAGTTGAATTTTATCAATCAACCAGCCAATTTTTTCAAACAATAACTGATTTTTTTTTGTTTTTTATAATAGAATCTCAGTCGCTAGCAATACCACCAAAATGCTCCTAACAAAAAAAATCGACTGATAAAAAGCCAGAATATAAGTTGAATTTTATCAATCAACCAGCCAATTTTTTCAAACGATAACTGATTTTTTTGCTTTTCTACAATAGAATCTCAGTCGCAAACAACACCAATAAAACGCCCTAATGAAAAAAATTGACCAATGAAGAGCCAGAACGTAAGTTGAATTTTATTAATCAACCAGCCAATTTTTTCAAATGATAACTGATTTTTTTGCTTTTCTACAATAGAATCTCAGTCGCAAACAATACTAACAAAACACCTCCAACGAAAAAAATCGACCGATGAAGAGCCAGAATGTAAGTTGAATTTTATCAATCAACCAGCCAATTTTTTCAAACGATAACTGATTTTTTTGCTTTTCTACAATAGAAAAAAAACAAAAATGAGTCCATACAATATTGTCCGAGAATGAACTGGTTGTTTTAAATCGTAAGTTAGTCATAATATAATACTATTTTTATATTAATACTAAATAACTTTTCAAATTATAGATGTAGATTTAGGAGAAATGGAAAGAGGATATGGGGAAATTCAGCTCCCATTAAAATTTTAATGATAACCAATGGCAAGTACTTCAGCTGCAGCTAAATTTGAGATTTTTGATAATTTGAATGATTTAGAATCAGTTATATTTATTTTTGATTTATTTCCATTCATTATTTTATAATTAACAATATATTTTCTTTATTCCTACATAGAGAATCAAATGTTAAAAGAAAAACTTGCTGAATTTACTAAGAGAATCGAGAAATTGGAGCAACAAAATTCTGATCTCTTGAGAAAAACTGATTTTTTGCTGAAATAAATTATGAATTCGGCAAGGAAAATGAAGATTTACAGGAGAGGTAAAAATTTGTATATTAATATCCTATATTTACAATAACTAATTTTTCTTTTTTAATATTTAAGACTTGACCGATTTGAAAGATTATGACTGCCAAGATCATTGAAGCAGTCCGATGCCGGTCCTCCTGCAAAATGAAGAAAAATCAGAAAATTATCGTCAAAATCAAAGGGAAAAAAGCCAGTGTATTGTACTGATGATGAATTGGAAGAATCAACACAAAACAATTCTGAGGACAATGATAATTTGACAACAGAAGAGGCTAATGTAAAATGAGCCAGGATATGTTTAAATTTATGTCTAAATAATTTAAATTTTTAGCTAATTTTTTTCTTGCTTTCGTATTTAGGCCAAAATGAAAGCGGTTTTGAAAACTGTCAGCTCAAAGGATGATTTAGACTATGACGAACCTTTCAATAGCGAGAAAAATACCACATTATATCGTAGTCTGATTCCTAAATTACGAAAGTTCTTAGCTCTAAATTTTCGGCCTTCTGTTAATCAACTTACAAACTAGCTGAAAATTCTTCATAAGTCACGTCAAACAGCTCAAAGAATTAAGAAAAGCGGAAAAGGCCCTTCAGAGTTGTGACAAATTCATAATAATAATCGAGTACATGAAGTAAGCAAATAACATATATTCTGAATTTAGGTCTATTTGAATCAATAATTTAATATTATTTATTATTTATTAGAAAACAGCTTGGCGAG
>CAJVPP010000695.1:0-27550 GCA_910592005.1 Funneliformis mosseae
TTCAGAACAAATAAATTTTTTGCTTATTCTAAAAAAAAAGTTAATATAATAAGTATATTCAAATAGTTAAATTAATCGTTCGGGTATCCGTGATCACCCTCTGTATAATAAATATTGCTCAAATTGTAATAAAAAAAATATTGAAAATTGAAATCAAATTTGTCTTAAATGCTGATTCTGATTACCTACATTAATAGAATTACAAAAATCAAACATAGTTTTAGAAACTAATCTATTGAATGAATCAATTAAATAAATTATCTTTAAATCTCATAATTTTAAAAAAAAATCTGAAACATCAACTACTGTTTTACGAATTAGTATTATTCAATGATTAACTGCTAATCAAGATGTTTGTATTCCTAAAATTTATATTTCTGATCCTTTAAATGTTAATCCTAATTCAATAGTAAATGTTGAAAAGGTTTTTTAATATATAGAAAAAATATTAGAAATTCAAGATGGATTACGTAAATAGATAGTAGTAATGTGTGATGGAATTTCATATTTATCATGCTATTAAAATAAAAAATAAATTTCCTTGGTTAATTATTATACTCAAACAATTGTATGAGGAAATAAACATACTTTGAGCATATGTTGAATTAAACTGGTAAGTTTAAATATAATTATTACTTATAATATATAATATTTTTAGACAAGGTGAACTTACTATAAGATTATTATTGTTGAATACTTAGTGTCGTTTAGTTCTCTCAAAAAAGTCAAATAACTCTAAGGTATATATCAGTTACATATTTTGATTATTATTTTATCATATTCTTATTTTCACTATTATATATATAGGTAGCATTTTCTTTTCAATTTCCAGTTATTAACTTTTTTCAAGAAATTTTAGTGGGAAATTTCCAAAAGAAAACTTTTCCCATTTTAATAATTTTGTATTAGGATTTACATATTTTATTTCAGTTACATATTTACCAGATAAAGAAGATCTGATTTCAATCTATAAACGATGTGGTACTATATTATGTAAAAAAACCAAAAAGGAATAGATTTAATTATTCCAATTATGTGTAAAAATGAAAGTTTAAAAATAGGTACAATATTAATTCAGGTACAAATTTAATTATTCTTTGTATTTATTCTACTTGTACATAATTAACATGATAATATTATTTATAGATTAATAATTATGCATATAAAGATAGTAAAATAAAATATGAACTTGGATTTCCACTTTCAACATATGATATTTTTGAAGATAATTTAGCCAATGAGAAGATAACAATTTAGGTTTATTATTACATGTTGGTAAGAATATCTTTTTTAAATAATTATTTTTATTTTCCTTGTAGGTTCAGCATATATTAATAAATCTTCATTGGAGATATATTATTATGATGAAAAACATAAAAAACTTAATAATAATTCATTATATAACCTTCGTAAAAAATCTAATCACATAAATAATCAATTCAAATATAATCGACTTGTGGCTTGTGGTCTAGATTCTTTCAACATTACTACTGAATATAAAAAAAAATTTGAAAGTCTCTTATGTTCATGGATTGATCCAATCCGATTTGTTAAAGAAGAAGATAATGTTGAAAAATTTTTATATCAAATGATGCCTTATATGTACATATTCTAGAAAAAATAATTTTTAGATTATTAATATTCATTTATATTATATTTTATGATAATAATAGAAGTGTTATAAGAAAAATAGAGAGATGTTAGCCAATAAAGATAAAAGTGTGACTTAAAAAAATGCTTTTGATTAGCAACTTGAAAGTATCAACACAACATAACGATAATATGGACAAAGAAAATTACACATGTAGTTATGAGCATACTAGATATTTTAATTTAACTTTTACATTCATTTAAAAAAGAAATAAAAATGACGCGAAATTACTGCAGCGACGGGCTAATATTAGCGTTACATAACAAAAATATAACGAATCTCATAAAAACGAATATTTTTATAGGGTTATACTATTACCGCGGATCGAATGACAATATTAGTACGGATCCTGATGCATATTTCAAATATATTCAGGACTTTTCAAATCTAAGAGGTGAAAGGATTTGCCGGGAAAGCAACTATTACGATCCGAAAAAGTCACAAACCTTTTAAAATTTCGATAAAATTTTCGATGATTACATCTTTGTAAATAATCTATATATTAATCTAATTTAAATCTATTAGGAAGCTAAGTTCGCAAGATCAAAGTGTACATTCAGAAGGTTAAACGATGATCAAATCTACTTTTGTCTTTTACCGGCCCAGTCAATTGGTTGAAGAAGTTGAAAACCGCAACCGACGCAAATTAATTTAGCGTGGTTGGGATTACGTGTACAAGATGGTAGTCAGGATCCAGCTATATATAGTATAATGAACATTTTAATATAACGAAGACTTTTGCGAAATGAATTTTTACTATAAAGGATAATCTGACATGAAAAAATTTTCACATATCTAAATTTTTTAAAATAAAATTAACCATGAATAGATGTTCGTCATGTTTCGTGATTTTATACATTTCCTTATACGAACATGCCGAAAGTAAACCCTAAAACAACTTAATGAAGCCTGCTTTTATTCGATCGTCTATCATTCAATAATCCTTATTAAATGATAATTACTTTTACCCGTTCTTAACACACAAACCATTCCATCTAATAAATCGTTCTCAATAACTTTACGATGAGGTTCATTGATCCTCTGATTATTTAAATAAAGTCCACCAACTTTTATCAGTTTGTTCGCCTCATTTCTTGATTTACATATACCTGTCGTAACAACGACACGATCAATGGTGCAATTTAAAATTTCATTACGATAAACTGATGTTAGTCTTTGTGAATCATGTAAGAAAGCTTCAATTAATTCATGTCCTCGTATATTTTCCAACGGTCCTCCAAACAATACTTTGGTAGCCAATTGTGCTCTTTGGAGTCCGGCAACTAGTATAATTTTAAGAAATAATTACTCATTTTAACCAAAGATAGAATAATAAAGATAACTTTCATACCTCCATGCACAAGTTCTGTTATCTCAGAAGCTAATTTTTCTTGACCGTGATGTTTCTCCGGAGATTCCTAATAATTAATTAATTAATTAATTAATTATCACCGGATGTCACATGATCTTACAAAGCGTATTTAACGCCTTATCGAATTACCATATGAATTTTCGCAATTTCATCGATCTCTTCTACACTCAATATAGTAAACATGCGAAGATACTTTGCAACATCAGCATCAGCCACTTTCATAAAATACTAATAAGAAATGAAGCGGACATATTTAGTTCCACATCACATTTCGACATCTCTTTTTTAACTCTTGTAAAATATCTACCTGATAAAATTCATATGCACTAGTCATTTTGTCATCCAACCAAATGGCATTTCCTGCGGATTTACCAAATTTTTCTCCGGTTGATGTTAATAACAAAGGTATAGTAATGCCAAAGGCGGTAGTATAATCGTTTGAAGCTAAATCCGGTCTCTTTTTGTGAATCAAGTCAATTCCTGCCGTAATATTTCCCCATTGATCACTTCCTCCTAGCTTGCACGGATCAAAAATGGTTCATTAATAAAAACGAAAAATGAAAAAAATTTTTTTTTTTTTCCTTTTTCGGATCGACTCACTTGAATTCGACATTGATGATAATGATATAAATGCCAAAAATCATATGCTTGTAATAATTGATACGAAAATTCCGTAAAACTTATTCCTCCTGTATTCTCCATTCTTGATTTCACACTTTTGAAAAGGTCTGAATGAGATTCGTTAGGTTCGTTAACTTTACACGAGATATATAATATATTGCCTCACCTGTCCCTCATGAGCATCGTTCCAACACGCGCATACCTTCCGATATCATTCAATAGCTCCAGGGCAGACATTTTCCGAAACCATTCCAAGTTATTCAAGATAATCACATTATCCGGTTCATCGCCCATTTTAAAGCCGCGTCGCGATGCGTAACTTTTACCGTTAATAAAAATTTGTCGAATTTGATTATCGATCGCAGCAGAATTATTTTCGATCGTTGAGAATGATAGAGGTTGACGTTCGGTCTTGCGACCAGATGGATCGCCTATTGATCCGGTCGCGCCTCCGATCTAATTCATAGTGTTAATATATTATCAATTTTTTTTCTCCTTCCAAATAACCATATTATAAGACCTTAGACGGACCAAAGTGATTGTACGATGTCCATGAATATGAAAATGTAATAGTCCAATTAGTGTTAACAAATTTCCTAGATGCAGACTTGGCGCAGTAGGATCTACGCCACAATAGATCGTTGATCGATTTTTCACTTGGTTGATGATATCGGGACTAATGCAATTTTTTTTTTTTTTTTTTTTTTTTGGAAAATGAAAGCGAGCCGTTAATAAAATATTAATAAATCCATTTTCGATCATGAAACGACCCCAAACATAAAAAAAGTCATTCACGAAGAAGGAAATACGAAACCTTGTCAACGCATTAACCAGGTCTCGTTTTTTCAATTCTTCAACTACATTTGTATTTTGCTGGGTAAAGTATCGAATCGACGCATTGAAATGAAACCATGATAAAATCTTTCTTGACACATGAGGAAATGTATTGATTTTGATACTTTGAAATATTCTTTTGGATTTGATCATAATGTAATTAATATTTCTGGATCTTATTAATGCAATTGGCTAGAAAAAAAATATTTGGACCAAATGGAAAATAAAAATTATTTTTTTGTAATGAGAATCAGATGATCAATTTGACTTACATCATACATTAATCAATTTAATTTTTTTTTTTTTCGTAGACAGGAGAAATTATGATTTTAAAATGCGAGGACATTGGCATTTCCAAGGTTGCCTAAATGTGTGGATTGGGAAGGAATCTTTTTTTTCTGGATATGATGCAATTGTATATAATTTCGTTTCCAATGATGGGAAGTTCTAATTTGAGCTTTGCATATATCTATTTCTGAGCGTTCAAAGGGTTATAGAATTAAGCGAAACTACGATTTTCAACAGGGCAATTTAGACGACACCACAAGATCGACGCGTCCTCCCGATTTTCCATCAATCTTCAAACGATGTGTTAGAAAACAAGAAAAACAGAGCGTCTAATATTCCTAATGAAATGCATGAGAGCATTATATTTAGTCATTTTGGGCAGATATATCGCGTAAGTTGTACCGCCCCAATCAGACAATGAGCGCAACATCATGAGCTCTAAACTACAAAAAGTGGTTTGTTTTGGAGAACTGATTTATTCGTCAACCTCTAATTCATGTTTTGAACTTCATACTCTCTTAGCAGTATTTTTTTCCAAAATTCAGTATTATTCATAATATTATTTACACAATGATTATCTATTTTTCTATTTGTAATAATAAGATTAGAATGAGTAATTGCCATAATCTAATAAAAAAAAAAAAATAAAAAATTAGTACAATTTACAAAAATATTTCAATTATTATTTACTCTTATGTTATTATAAAGTGATAAAATAATTTTTAATGCTTTAGAAAGGTTGTTTAATGTGTAATATAAGAATATTGAGATATTTTACCAGTAAGTTATTTATTCTTTTATTTTAATAATAATTTATTTATATTTGTTTCTTGTGATATTTGACATTGTAATTTTTTATAATACTTTTTTTTAGTAAAGTCACATAATATAAAATTTTACAAATTCTTAACTTTATAATACTAATATTAATATATTTTAAGAATTTTTATATAAAAACATTTTATTATATAAGCTAAAATTTTTGAATGGATTATAATTCAATAGATATAATAATGAATTACATCTTATATTTAAATTTTATAGACCTAAATATTATTATAATAATTTATATCATTGAAAAAATTCTAATAAAGATTTAAAGAAATAAAAGAAATTTGATCAGAAAAAGAAAATATTTATAAAGAACAAGATATATGTTTTATTAAAGTTTTATATACTACTAATTTTTTTTTTTATATTTAATATATATTAATCAAAAAGGAATACTTAGATAATATAAAATCATAATCTAGAATTATCAAAATTTGTATGATCATCTTATGATATATTATTAATAATATTTTAGCTTAATATTATAGAATAAAAAAATCTTGAATTAATAGATAAACTTATATACTATATAAATAAAATTAAAGTTATAAAAAAATATAATGAAAATTTTAATATATTCTAATAATCTTTTAGATTATTAATTAGCAAATGAACTACAATCAATTCTTGTTATAACAAATTCTACATTTTAGATCTTAACTTCATTATAAGGCTATAACGAAGATTTTAAGAGATTTAATTAATCAATTTGATATAACAAGAGTATTTTTATTAGATTTATTCAAAAAATTCGTTATATCAAAAGATCACTATATTAAGAATTGATTATAATTCAAAAAAACTAATGAAATTATTAATCTTTTGCTTAAAAATAAACTTTATTAAATATTTAATAAAAAAAATATTTATATAAATATTTTAGATGAAGAATATTTTATAACAAATATAATAATCTAATTTTATTGAATATTATTTTAAAAGCTAAAATATATTTCTTAAATCATTATATCAGATAATTATAAATAGTTCAAAATCATATTATAAGTTATTACATTTTGAACTATAAAACCTAATAAAATTTTAAAGATAATTCATTTTTTTTAGAAAGAGGTATAGTAATTGTATTCAAAGATCTATATATTGATTTAAAAGATATAAGAAAAAATTATTAATTTTTATTGAAGGTTATAAATAGAATTATACATTTATAAGTTAAATAATTAATGTAGTATAATTAAGATAATTGATAAATATTTATATGAATAAAAATTTATTGTTTTGATTTGACTGTAACTTGAAAATATCAACACAAAATGCAAGTTGATTAGAATCAAATTTTGAAAGAGAATTATGATTAAGCATGATATTTATATATTATTATTATAATGTAATCATACTGTATTGATTTGTCAAGAAAAATTTCAACTGAAATCTCTTTTTCAAAAATAAGTAGGTTTTATAAAATATTATTCATGGTTTTTTGCTGATCACTTTTTTGTCATAATCACGTGATAATAAGACAGTAATATTACATCTGATTAACCTGAAGAATTACCATGACAATACATCATTAAGTGGTTTATTTTATTTAATAATTAGAACAATACCGCGACATCAGAGAAAATCTGAAAATTGTTAACTCTTTCAAGAAAATTCACGTGATTAGACGAATATGTTCGCTAAAATTTGCTAAGAAAAAAATTATTAATATGTTGTAGATAATGACATGCTAGACCCTGGTCTTTCATTTTCCACTATATTAGATAAATGATCAATTCTATCTTTAATCTGAACAAGTTTTTGAACACTCATTCCAAATAATATTTCACTTTCAAAGAACTTGGATATCTAGAGTTTTTCAAAAGCTATGATATGCTCTCTTGACTAGGTTCTCTGGAAGCTTACCAGTAATATGTTTATAGTTAGAGTGAAACATTTCAGTTATTAATTATAATATTTATGCAAAAGTTTGCACACAAAACTATGGACTATGTATAAGCCTTTTCAGGCAAACTTTATTTCCGCATATAATAATATATTAAATACAATGCAATAGACATTTACGATTGCAAATTCTATCACTATGTAGAGCTATCGGCGGAGGAATTATTGGTGATGGTGAAGGAAGAGACATTCCCTGTGATGATGGCATTAATTATAGTTGTGGTCACCATCATCACCTAATAACTTTGCGATGATCGTCAGGATCAATACTATTTTAAAAAAATTGTTAGTTTTAAATTGTTGAAATTACAATTTTGCTAATTTAATAAACTTACTTTTTGGGTAATTCTAATGTTAGTTTGTTTTCATCCTCTGAAAAATAAATTCCCTCTTCAAATATGGTGGTTGAGGCGCCTATGAGCAGAAAAGTTAGATATCATAGCTTGATTATTTTCAATCTTAAGAGCATTTAGGCCATACTTACAGGTTTGTTTTTGCGAAATCTTTTTTGGTAAGGACTCCACATTATAAATCACCCGCTCTCGATTCTGAAGTTTTATTTTATGAGATTGAGGGATACCAGAAGGTATCGGGTGTGGAACTTGCGGAGTCTGTAGGATAAAGATCTTCTTTTGTGAAATTATATTTATGATGATCGGAAAAGGTACATTCATTTCAGTGGGACCACGGCAGATACATTAGAAGAGCAATTATCATTATTAATATTATTACTAATATTTTCCAGAGTCCATTCATCACACATAACATATTATCACATGTTTTGCTCTTTAATGACAGATTCCGTTCCACAAATGGTCTTCCGTCGACTTTTTGCTCAATTAGTTCATCGGTATGCAAATAACTCGAGATGTGATTATGGTAAATAATGCCCAAATGAATTTTAGTATGACCAATGAAAAAGTGTGATTCTCTTCCTCCTTCTGTGAATTCTTCGCTGAGAGCTTGAAGAATCTGATGCACTGCTTGTAGGATCACTGGAAGGACCGCCATTATCTTCATCTATATCCATCTCATCCAAATGATGATCAAAATGACCACCAATATATCCACCGATATCTCCACTAAAATCAGGCGTTAAGGCGGGGCTGGTACCGCTTCTCTCTTTATCCCATTCATCCCAGATCAATCCTTATAGTTTTATATCTGAAAGCGTGAAAATAATACGTTCCCTTTCAGCTTCACATTCTGAAAGCTCCCACCTCTAAAATGATAGATGCTATTTAGGCAACTTGAATCTGGTAAGATTAAAAAACATAACATACCTTCTTACACTCCTGAATTATCCCACACCCAATATCTTTCATTTTTTAGCAAAAAGTGAATGTCCAGACTTGACCTGTTATAAACATAGACATTAATTGTGTATGAATTTTATTTAGTAACAAAGGGAGGCACATAACTAATTCTTATTTTGATTAGTAGACCTTTATAACTAGGAGTTACTCTCTTTGCAAAATAAAATATGCACTTTTCTTTCAAAGAATCGAAAGTGGTTTGGCTTAACTCTCAGTTAAAAACAGCGATACCGAAAATGCCATTGATTCTAAAACAATTATTTCTCAGTGGCGGAGAAAAAGCCAAAGCGACTTATTTTTATGTTTGAGCCCTAAATAAGTAAAGTTACGCAAGTGATCTGCTGGTGGAACAACAATTCAAAATATAGGGATATTAGAGAAATATCATTGTTACTAACCATGTAATCAATTATAATTTTCTGACAGAAGCTGGTAAATTTTAAAACATTGTCGAAAGATAAGAATTGAATAGGGAAATTAGCCCTTATAGAAGACATTGCAAATATATTTAATTTTTATCACACTATTATTATAAACCCACATAATGTGATCTTAATAGATAATTAAGTAAAAGATAGAACTACCGCAATTATTAATATATAATTCTACTAAATGAATTATAAAAAAAAAAAAAAAATTTCAATCAATAAATCAATAAAAGTTATTATATCTTTTAAGCATGTGATTCATTATTCTTGAAAGTATACAATTATTTTGACCGACCTCATTTTAAAAAAAAATGAGATGACTTTAATTACACTATTAGATCGCTAACGTTAAAGGGATGACCAACTTGGCAAAAAACAAAATAAAAACTATATCTCTTATGGAACATAATCAGTATGCTAGCAATCCGACACTTGATCATCCAATCTATTGTATTATCACAACGATGGGAATGATAGATTCCGCACACATCACATCAAAAGAAAATCATTCTTCTCGTAAAATCAAGAGCGACCTTTTATTGCCGGTAGTAATCCTCACCTTAAAGACTGATTCATTGTATAACAAAGTTTTTGTAAAATCAATTGAAAGTGATTGTTACAATCACAAAAATATGAACGAGAATCATGCACGAGCAACTCACTGTCATCAGATAGGTCGATATCCGTTCCTTCTTCCCACCTCCATTCTTATGTAACGGATCACCTTATTTATGTCCGAGACCATACGATGAATACCTTTATAATTTACCAATATATGAAGTTCCCATATGATGCGAAATATCGATATAAATGCACGATATTTTTTATTCAAAGAGTATCGTTCACTAATTGCTCATTTAAGAATTCACCATAGGCATCACGTAGAGTTACAAACGAAATGTCAAACTTGCTACGTATTAAGGTGATATTTGAAAAAACATCAAAACCTATGTCACATAATCTTTAAACAAGAAGGATTGCTTAATTGTGAAATTTTTATTCAACGGGTTGAATGTAAAAAGCACATTGTTAACGATCATCCCGACAAACTTCAAGAATTATGGGAACAAAAATGGATTTCTAATGACGTTAATATTAGTGATAGAGTGGAAGAGCATTGTTAAAAGTAATACATAGAATGTAAAAAATAGAATGATTGCTGTAATATGTAAATGAAATTTTTTTTTTTTTTATATATATATTTATTTTTGTGATTCGTAAAATAATAATGACTTTCGCATTACTGGAAAAAAAAAAAATGTTGACGTGCGGCGTAACAAAAATTGTAACACAAACGGTTATCATTCTCTCGAACCATGTAGGTTTTCTCTTAAAAACTTCTTGTTGGTCGTTGCGAAAGCGTAAAATGCCAATCCTTTGGAAATTAAAACTTTCCTCAAGATTATTCAAAATTGCCCAATTCTTAAATACATGAAAATTTGTTTTAAGTAATAAAATATTTTAATTATTTTAATGCAATTTATAAAAATATTTATTTAATTCATTAGGATCGTGGTTTATATAGAGGGAGATATAATATATATACAGATAAATAAATGAAGATATTTCTAATTAGTTTGTTAAACACAGTGTCCATATCACTTTTTTTTCCCCCATATCATTACACCACATTACGGCGTTTCCATGGTAATTGGAACTTTCTCTTCCTTCCAGTCTTAGGTTCAACAGAACCAGTATCGTCGGGACCAAAACGGTTTTTATGATATCTAAATTGGAATAATGAACCAACGATGAAGAAAGCAACCATTCCACCAAGCATAAGGTAAACTTTTGTATTTGTCTTGTAAGGAATGTCATGATTTCCATCCGTGAATGCTCTAACAGACTGAGCGAAACCCGTCCTTACGAATATATCAATACCCAAAATTATAGCATAAGCTCCAATAAACGACGTTCCTAAGATGATAAGTGCATTCTTGAAGCAGCAAGCTAACATCAGACCGATTACTGTCAATGCCACTATAAAGATAATTCTAGCGACTTTATGGTGAATGACCCCATCAGATGACCATGCTAAAATGAATAATGCAAAGGTATATCCGGCAAGTGCTCCTAAAAACCAAATTGCCACCGATGTTAAACACATGAAAATTAGACCAACGATGAATCCAACCGCGAGTGATACTAGTAGGATAATCGTAGCACTAAGGTTTTCTGCTCCCGCGTATCCTCCATCAGGTTCTCCGTTGGTAAGACCGACCCATGTGATTATGGCTATATAAACCGAATTAAAAATTTACGTTAAAAAAAAAGGAAATTTTTTATTTATTTTTTTTTTTTTTGTTTGATGGTTCTCAGAACACTTACTGCCGATGTAAAATCCGATCATGAACAGTGTAAGTCGATAAATTCTTCTACCGAAAAAGCAGAAAATTATTCCGGTAATGATCAAAAGTATACCCGTAATGATTAACTGTGGTGTAAGATTTCCATTTGAATCGGATATTCCTAAGGTAGGATCTTTTGCTTGAGCATTGATGTTTAATGGAAATAATATTCCGACCAAACATATTAAACTTAACAAGAAGTTCGATTTTGCTAACATTTTTGTATTTCGTGTTTTTTTTTTTGTAAAAAATTTTTTCTTAACGTGAAATGAGAAAATCGTCCCATTATTTATATTCGAAAATATATAAGAAAAAAAAAAAAATTACCTAACTACAATAAAAATGGGCGCTTGATCTTATTCTTGGCGCTTAAATTTCGAAAATTCTTTAATTATAACAACAAATCAACTTCAATTACGTCATCTGTTATAATAAGACTATACCAAATCTGGTGCTTTTTCAAAATCATTATCAGACTATTCCCGGGTAATCATTTTGATCATCACTTGGCATTACAAGTTTAGAAAATCATTTATTGAATGTAAATGAGATGGGGTTACAGAAAATTTTATTTTTTTGTTTAAATTTAAAGATGACTTCACCAATCGTTAATTAAACAAGCATTAATCGTTGCATCAGCGGAAGTACATTTTCCTCCTTGATCTAAAGCAAAGGTCCAGTTGTGCTTTGTGCACACAAGTTTCGAACCTAAAACGACTCCCTTTGTTATAAGGGAAAAAAAAAAAATATTCATTGCCATTTAAAATTCATCATTGATTTCAAGTGGGCTACCAATATAACTTACCCTTGAAGATAAATCTGTATTAGCATGTGGGCACCATCTATCAACTTCGTAAGCTTTTCCATCTGGCGTTTTAATTCTTAACCTATTTTCCATTATTAATTTTTTCGAATTTATTCTTTTTGGAACGTTTTCGTTGGATTCTTTAAATAAAAAAAATTTACCATGAACATTTGGTATATTTTTTTTTTTTTTTTTTTTTTTTTTGGTAATTGATTGCATTTTAGAATTTGAATTTGATAAAGATGAATTACCTGAAGGAACTTTGTCATTCATTTTATTCATCGATAAATAAATAAACAAATAAACGAAAGAAAAAGGGCTATGTTGTTAACAGCTGTTACAAACATACCCGAGGCAATTTATTTATAGTGATCGGCAACCCACATTCAAAATTGGGTTCGATTAGGCAATTGAAAAACTTGGGGGGATGTTATGCATGATATTTTTTTTTTCTTTTATACAGAATAGTAAAGGATTTACTTTTTAATTAAACAAAATATATAGAATCAAATATATAAATGAAATTCTTCTCTATTATCATTCAAGAAATTAATATAATTGTATTAAAAGTTCTAATAAATCTTAAAAGATTTTCAAATATAAGAACAAATTATATAAAAAATATTCATTTATAAACTATTTTAAATTAAGTTATAACAATTTTGATAATACTAATAAAAGAATATTAAATTAAATTTTTGTATCAAAGTTCTATTTAACTAAATTCCTATTATTTTTAACTAAATTTAAAAGAGATTTAAAAAGATCTGATTAATTATCTTTAAATTTTAATAATTTAATTTTTTTTATAATATTTATGATTCAATTTTTATAATTAACTTATTAAAATACTTTAAAAATAATAAATATTAATAATATTAAATTAAATAATATGATTTAATATAATATTTATATGATGCTAAAAATCTTAATTCAATAATAAAATTATAATAATTAAAAATCTTTTAAAATTTTAAATAAATAAAGTTTAAAATAAATAAACTACAGAAGGTGGACAAAAGTATTCGCACACTTTTTCACTCAATATAAAACTTATAATTTTTTTGCATTAACAATAAACGGTCAATTAATATTTTATTTAAAGCCCTTTATCTGTTAAAATATTTCTAGTCAGACTAGAGGACACTTAAGATCATCATAAATTTTTTCAAGAACTTAAGCAATAGTCTTTAAAATTAAGATTCCCTGCTTATTCTTAACACTATATATACTAATAGGAATAGATACTTTATATCTCAAAGTAACGTCTATTACATTAAAACAAAAAAGATAGGTAATCCATCCTACTTTATTATAAGGCATGTAAAGAATATCTACCTGATGAACTTTATTAGGAATATTAATAGAGCAAAAACTTGCTTGAAGAATATATTTAGGACAAAGTATATGAATTTGATGAACAACATGTCTTTCAAGCCAATCCTTAATTTTGTTTAGACTAAAATTATATCTAGTCTTTTTAGAGACTTTGTGTAATTTTTTTGCAATTCTCTGATAGTCAACAGACTGGTAATAAATCTTCTGCAAAGCAATAGAAACATTAAGTTTTTGAGCTTTATCCAAATCTATCTGAATAATAGAAATCAATAAGGGCTAAGTAGGCATATATCGATTTACTAGACAGCAATTTAGAATTACAAATAAAGTTAATTAAAGAGGAAACTATTATCATTAAAAATAAGGAAAAGATTCATAAGCTCACAAATGATTTAGAGTGAGGTGAACTATATATTAAATAACTTGAAAAAAATCTCTACCTTATATAATCTCAAAAAATGTCAAAATCATTTAGAGCTAAAGGATGAAGCATTAATTGTTCAAGATAATCAAATCATTCTGTTAGAAGATATAGTAGAAAAGCTTAAAAGCTAAATTCTTAAGATATCACTTTTTTAAAATAACAGTAATAAACCTTCTAAAGAAGAATATCAAGAAAATATAGTACTATCAGATATCTTAAGAAATATTAATACAGTTTTAGATCAGATTGAAGGATATATCAATAGTGATATATTATTTGATCCAAGAAATACACTGAATGGAAAACAGATCTCAATAATAACTGTTTGAAGATATATGCAAAAATATGCTTAAGATACTATTAACTCACAAAGCCAACTTAATACTACTATCAGTCTGCTTAATATTGCTTATAGTTAAATAAATAACTTTATGAACGATCTAGTAAATATTAAAAATGAATGTCTTCAAAGAGCTCAGCTGTTGATTTTAGCATATAATAATAAGGTAAATAAGCATTACTGTTGATAACAAATAGCTCAGAAAAGATAAACTAATGATCAAAAAATAGCTTTTAGAAAGTAAAATTAGATTAATATATTAGTACAAGAAAAGGCAGTTCTCCAAATATTAGCTCAAAGATATAAATCTAAGGCAGATTTAGCAGAATTCAATTGAGCATAAGTATTTAATTGATATCAAAAATAGAAGGCTAAAGAATTAAATTCATGACAAATTATTTTGAATTTACAAAATAATCCTCTAGAAAATATAGCTACTATTCAAGATATCATGCATACTATTTTCTCAGCACTTGTATAGTTACCTAATTATGATAGTCAAGAGCCTCCAGATATATACTACCAAAAGCTTAGAAATATAAATGAAATAGCTCTTCCATTAGCTATCACCTAATTTAATATGTAAATAAAAAGCAATGTTATAAGAAATAAAATGACTAAAATATTTGCACCTATTCTTGCTAATAATCCTTATGTCAAAGATAATCTAGTTATTAATACTGAAACTCTCTTTCTAGCCTAATTATGTAAAAGATATAAAGAAGTTATAGTAGAGACTAATTGAAATGCTATATTTGCTTTTATTAATGAAAAATTCTTTGAAACTAAAGATGGCGTTACAACATTATGATGCTTATTATCATCTGTTGCAACTTAAATTTTAATAATATTGCAATTCGTTATAATATTATGATGCTTATTTGTCATCTGTAGCAAATAATTGAGGTATTATCTTTATTTGAAATAGATATTCCAGATAGTTATAAAAAATGAATCAAACTACTAGTACAAGCAATACAAAATGCTGATGCTATACCTTATCTATTTAATTATTTGTCTTCTGATTTAGAAATGAGAGTTAGAATTGCTAACCCTACTACAGTTAATGTATTTTTTACTGAGTTGCATAATAAATAGCATAAAAGTGTAGATAAAGAATATAAGCTTCTGCATCAGTTCTAGTTAACTTTACTACTTAACCACAAAAAGATTCATTAGATAAAGGGCTTAAAGCAATTGCTTTTATAAAATGACTTACAGGAGATTTGCAATATACAGGGCTAGCATCAGATATTAATATTTTAGATTATTTTATTTATGATGATCTTAGTAAAAGGCTAGAGTGTAAAATGACTCATATTAGATAAAGCCTTTTCTCAGAATTACAGGTTAGAAATACAAATGCTATAAAAAAAGCTGTTAGAAAGATAGTACAAAAATATCAGTTAAATAAATTGTTATCTAGCAAGTTATTCAGTATTGCTCAGTCTGTAAAAAGGCTAGTCATACAAAACTTAATTGTTTTAAAGCTAATATACTTGAAGTCAAGTAAACTAAAAGGTTAATTATGTATACCAAAATGCGGTAAAAGTTCCTAAAAACTTTAAAGAAGAATACATAGAAGAATACATAGCAGAAAAGGAAAATGAAGCTGAAAAAGAGAAAATCGAAGATGATGATATTGAATATATTGAAGAAGATGATAGTGAATCTAAAAACTGTTATACTATAAAAAAAAGTAGTATGTAGTAGAATGCCTATGAAAAAGAAAGAAGCAACCAAGAAGTCCCTTACTTTCAAATCTCATACTGAAAATACCAAAATATCAAGCAATATAATTATGACTACAGATCAAATATATCAAATAGTCTTAAAATCTATAATATCATCAGTAGTCCTCTATTATTCTAAAGAGATTCTTATAGAAATTTTGAAATTTATTAATACAATATATCTCAAATTAAAAGACTATTACTTGAATACTGTTATGCCATATGGGAGTGTTTCTAGGAAAATCAGGTTCCAACACAGTTAAAAGAAGAGAATTAGTATAAGAGAATGTTACAAAAAAAGTACAAAAGGTCTTGCTTCCACTATTATAAGCAGTAAATACTAAGCAGAAGTCTCTTTTACAAGTTCTGTTTCCTTTTTAGACTACATTTATTCAGAAAGAGCAGGTATTTAAAAGACTGCACTAAGTTAAAAGAATGGTAAATAATATTATGAAAATAGAAATATTGCTAAATAATAATCATTTAAGAAGCAGGCATACTTTGAATTATGCTATTAAGGTATATGCGTAATATTATTCAATTGAAAAAAGATAGCCAAATATATTAGCTTAAGCCTTTAGAAATAAATTTTTTACAAATAAAGGATGCTGACGATGTTGCGACTATTTATTATAAAATAAGAGGTTTGATAATACTATATGCAATTATTAATACAGGTTCAGATTTTCAATATTTTCAGATAATATTGCTGAACTTATCGAAGAGCTTTTAGGTATTAAAAATAATAGGAAAAAAATTCATAGGCTTAATAGGGTTGCAAATCAATCCATATTAACTAGTACTATAGAGAATGTTCTTAAAACAATTAATTTAGAAGAAAATATAGCTACTATTATGGATGAAGTTTCTATTATGCTTGCAGAAAAGGATCAGAATGGAAATGTTAAATCTTTAGTAATTCTTGGTACTCAATGGTAATATCAGGCTGGATGGAAGTCTTTAATAAAAGGAAAATTTAAAGTTACATGTAACAGAAAAACTATTACTATTTCTCCATCAGTTCACAAATCTCAGTATAATATTTTTATTATAAGAAAAGTACTAGAATCTATAAAAAAAAACTAGCTAGCAAATGCTTTAATAAGGAGCATATATACAAAAATGTGATAAAGAATTTCTATACCTATCAAAGCTTGAACAATATTTGGCTAATAAAACTCCTTGTACAAAAGTGCTTTACATATTTTTTCTTCAAATAATTCTGCTAGAAGTTCATCAGTAAGTAATTCTACTACTTTAGAAGTTTCACTATTTCTAGAAGTTCATTAGATAGTTTCTTAACAAATAGTTTTGATGAAAAAAATATGATACCTATTCATTTATCATTAGTCTAGAATCTAATAGGAATCAAACTATATATACATGATCAAAATGAATATTTTTTTTCAAATGAATATGAAAAAAAAGGATCAAACTGAAATGACTATAATTAATCTATTTTTGACATAATGTATTTAAAAGTTTTGTATAAATATAGAAACGAAATATATATTTTTCGAATATTTGGATCATCAGAAACATCATCACACCATCTATTTTATAAGATTTTGGCATCCTTTTTATAAAAGCTAGCTGATTTTATAGTATCATCTATATAGCTAGGATTAATATACTAAATTCCTTCATTATAGGCAATTATTGTCTAGTCTTTGCTATAGATAATATCATCCAATTCCTTAATAATTTTCTTAGCAGAAGTAAGGTTCTTTTTCAGATCATTTTTATCCTTCTTAGCTTGAGAAATAGCAGATAATAACTTACCAATCTCTCTATCTTTAACGATTATAGATTTATTTAAAGTAGCAATTTGAGATTTATATTACCTCTTCAAGTCACCAAAGCGAGAATTTTGCTAATCTTCTAGCTAATATTTGAAAAATAAATTGTCTGCTTCATGTTTACTATATATTTATTATATTCGCTCTTTAAATTATTCTTAAGAGCATCATATTCATCTTTTAGACATTTGCATTCCTCAACAATCTGAGTCATAATAGTATTCTTAATATTAATTTCTTGTACTGAAGGTGATGTTCACACTCTTTTAACTGTTTCTCAAATCTATCTAGCTGATACAGGGTAATAAGAGATTCCTCTGGAATCTTACTTGCTTCAATCTTGATCTTCTGACAATTTTTTTTATTATAGTATCTATTAATCTCACTAGTAAACAACTCCTCAATGTTCAGATAGATACCCTTAACCTGCTTTTCAAATAATAGTTTATTTTTGCAGATTGTAAGATGCAACTATGCATTTTTTTTTATGCATGGGTAATTAGTCAAACAAATTCTTATAATGTTCATTAAAATGCGGTCTTTTTTCTTCAATCATATCTCAGAAAAAAATTATATATATATCTAGAAAAAGAAAAACTATCATCTGAAAAACTGTAATTTTAGGAACAAGAAGTTTAGATATTTCATTTGTTTCTGACAAAACTTTTCACCTAGAATTGGCTAAAAAAATTTGCCAAGACCTAGTTTCTAGAAAAAAATACCAAGAAAATATTGAGAGAAATTTGTACAACACCTATTTCCTACCAGTTTAATTATTACGAAGTGAAAATTTCATGATCATATGATCATTTGCTATATTCACCATTATGTATTATGCTAGAGCGAAATATATTCTAGAGTTATATTCTCATTGTTTTATAATATTATCCTTTTACATTACTCAATAAAGTCACAATGTTTGCTTTAACATTCCTCAGATTTTCTATATAATTATCTTCATTACAAGACAAAGATGGAGCCTATGATGGATTATGAGATGTAGACTCTAAACATGTATAACTTCTTTAATTGTTTCAGCTCTAACTTCTTTAGCTAGATATTCTTTAGTTTAGTAGTATATTCAATCACTTCAATAAAAGGTGCAGGTGAAACAATTCCTCTATCTCGTTTACAATTGGAGATACTCATGTTATGAATTCTATCAAAAGCATCTTCAGGTTTTTCCAAAAATGAGTGTGAAACTCATCAAAATATCTAGCTCCTATTTAACTCCTTTGAGTTGTTTAACTTTTATTCATATATTCACACATAGTCTAGTCATCAGAGCTAATATAGTGAAATTTAAAAATCACCTATATTGTGAACTATTAACATTTATACTTACATTACAATCCTGAACAAGGTTCCTGAATTTTTCTTTACAATGATGTTCTAAGAAATTAGAACTAAGCTCTTCATTAATTCTAGTTGCAATATTTTCTCAAAATACATCTTTATTCCTTTTTAAGTTGTGGTATTCTTCATTCTTATTTTTACGCTTATCAATAAGGATACAGGTTTGCGTATCAGTCTAGTCAACCATTTTTTTCAAAAGTCAGATGATTAATCTTCTAGTAAATAAGTAGAATATAAGATGTTTTTATAAACATCTAACTGCTCATCAACCTGAGTTCATCTTTACATTATTCATTCATTTAAGAATAATCAAAATTTACTATGTTTTATGATAGTGATTTTTTTCAACTATACATGTGAACGTCTTGTAATAATTACTAGGAGTTCTTGAACTACTCTTCAACTATACTTTAACTCAATTTACTCTAACAGCACCTTTCAAACTTACCCATTATAGATCTTTATCCTGTAATCATGTGTTTATCCCTACAATCATCCTGCGATTATTCTCACTTTCTTAATCATATATTTTAAGATATAATAATCAACTTTTTTTCTAAAGGTTTTGGCTGAAGAGTGTTCTGGACTAGTATTAACTAATCTGCTTAGAAAATTAGAATCAGTAATATCCTATGGTAATGGTTTACTCATATCACTTTTTAGCAATTTTATGAGATTATCTAAAGTCTCTAACTTTTTTTTAAATACCTTAATTGCTTTTCCAAACTTGCTAAGCAAATTATTAGATATATCTTTCTTACTTTTAGTTTTCATTCTTCTCAATATTTAAAAGTTAGTCTAATTAGCTTTTTTCTCATAAATTTGAAAAATAAAACCTAGTTTTCTCCCATAGATCTTTGATCAAGGGAGGTATTTACATAGTTTTAGATAATCGAGCATGTCTACTACCCTATTTTGTCTTATATTCTTAGCAATAATAAAGCCAGTTGCTCTATCATATGTGTGATCATACTTGGCTGAATTGCATAATGGCAAATTTTAGCAGTCTAAAATCATGTATTTTCTCTAAAGAATCAGACCACTTAATCTTTTTTGATTTATAGTATTTGACTTTCATTTCTTTAGATAAACAGCTCTCAGATGCAATTATCTTCACTTCAGATTCAGATGAACTAAACTTAGATGATTTAGTTATAGCATTATATAGATAACAGATTTCTTAGCTAATTCTTTTAAGATTTTGATGTATTTTAGTTACATCATATTCTAACGCTATAATATTTCTTTGATCTTTTGAATAGCATCTATTTTTTCTTTTTCTAAATAATATATACAATACTTTTTAGAAAGCATTTTTATAATCTGAAAAAAAATAAACTGAATATTTATCATGCCTGAACAAAATCTAAAATATTATGTTAACACTATATTAAAACTATCACAAGTCTAGCTTATTATTAGAAACTGGCTATATGAGATGTACTTTATTTTGATATTTCTTTGAAAGCTTAGTCTTTACAGCTCTTTTTTCGGCCTCTTCATAGGGGAGATCATCTTTGATCATATTCTTATAAATCATAATGTGCCAATGCTTATATGATAAAGTAATTATCTCATCTAATAATATCCAGCGTTTAGTATCTATGGGATATAAGTCCTTTTTTTCAGATTTGACTAGAGATAATACATGATCTTTTGATCAGATACTCACATTTTTAATATAGAATACTTCTTTATTAAAGAGATAGTCTCAATAGACTAGAGTCATAGGGTCTGCTTTAGCTCACATAATTTCTTATTCTAATAAGAATTTATCTATCAGATTATCTAGTAGAGATCTCTCTAAGCTTAGTATATATATATTTATAGCTATTTCTTCTATACTTTTCTTAATAAACCTCTTATATTTAGACTTTGTAGACTTATCTGCTAAAACATAGTTATATAATTTAGAGTGAATATGCATGATTCTATAATCACATTACTAGAGATCTTATCTTTATAAAATCTAATACTTTTGGTATCATTGAGATTGAAGAGATCTGAATGCTCAGCCATGTTTTTATAAATATCTTCAGTTTCGACTTAGAATATGAAAGAATCTGTATCTATATAGCTAAGCTGAGCCTTATTACTATATCTCTTCTTTACATATTCATATCAGAAGTGATACTTGTGAAGCTTCTAAGACCTAAGACTAATACCCTAACTATTATAGGCTTATTAATGGTAATACTAGCCTTTTTCATATGTGCTCCTACTAGTATATCTTTAAGCTGTCTACCATATTTAAATGAGAGCTTGCAAATCTTATTCAAGAATACCTTTTTATCTCACTCATTATTACATTTTATAAGCTTGACATCTTGATACTTGCAAATATTTTCCATAGTCTTACCATATACTGAATTATTTATGAGCTTGAAAAGTTCTTTTTAAAAGTATTCTTAGCTCCTTAGCATTTCTCTGTATTAAATACAATATATAAGGTGAGTCAATTAGTTTAATTGAAAAAAAGGATCTCTGTAACTTCGTTTACAACTATGCCTAATTTTATATAGTATTGAAGCTCTTGGTAATGAATGACATAATTCTTTCTCAGGCAAAGATGAGAAACTAACTTTTTTGTGATAGAAAAGCATTTACCATCTAATTATTCTACAAGTTTAGTATTATAAAGACTTAGATAATTCTTTTCTACTATAACATTCTCTACTAGGGTAAATCTCTCAAATAATTATGGGTCTTAAGAGAGAAATGAGCCTTAATATTTAGGAAATATTCACATAAGGCATTTACTTTAGTTCTAAGAATCTTTTCAAGATATTTCTTTTGCATAGCTGGATTTTTAAGTAAGTATTTCCAGCTAGTTTCCTATTGATAATTTCCAATAGGTAAAAACTAACTCATCGCCTAACCATAAAGATTATTCGTATTGATATATGAGATCCAAGTTGTAGAATTGGATAGGTTAAATTTTTTACCTATCTTGAAATTATTTGCCTTAAAATATCATTTACAGGCCTTAGATATTCCCTCACATTCAGCCTTTTTGATAAAATCATGCATCAATATATCTGTAAATAGTTCATCTTAACTCTAGTCTTCTTGAGTATAGCATTCCAGGATAAAGATGGACAAAGACATAATGACTGAGATTGAGCTTATAATATTGCAGACATATCTCTCAAAACCTGATCCAAATATCTGTTAGACTAAGTATATCTAGAGTTCTGGATGAGTCAAGTTAACTCACGAGTCAGATAAGCCAAGTCGAGTTTAAATCAAATTGAGTTTATGATTTTTTGACTTGATGATTTGCGAGTCAAGTCAAATTTAAGTTAAGTTAAATGTTTAACTCGACTCAATTTAAACTCGACTTGATTCGAGTTGACTTGAGTTAACTTGAATTGACTTGAATGATATTTTTTTATCGTTCAAGAAGAACGATGATGAATCATTCAACTTGAATGATTTTTTTTATCATTTTAGAAGAACAATGACAAATCGTTTAACTTGAACAATTTTTTTTATCGTTCAAGAAGAACGATGATGAATCATTCAACTTGAATGATATTTTTTTATCGTTCAAGAAGAACAATAATGAATCATTTGACTTGAATAATGACCTAAATCGTTTGACTTAAATGATGGCCTGAATTATTTGACTTGAATAATAACCTGAATCATTCAATTTGAATGATGACTCAAATCGTTCGACTTGAACGATAACAAATCGTTCACTCTTATTTCCCTCTGATCTTTTCATTTTTTTTTTATTATTTTTTTCAAAGTCGAATCAAGTTAAAATCGAGTCGAGTCAAATTGAGTCAAGTTTAAAATTTATTTAACTCAAATCAAATCAAATTGAAAGATTTTATAAAATAAATTTGACTTGACTTGACTCAAAAAAAGAGAGTCGAATAGAGTTGATCTTTAAACTCGACTCGACTCAATTCATTCAGAACTTTAAATATATCAGTCTTAAAATATAGATCATAATACTTACCTAAATTTTGACATCTGAATTTATTCCATATATTCTAGATATGTTAGTAATCTTATTGTATAATTGCTTTATCTAAAGAACTATAAAATTTATGAATTAGAGGAAATTCTGTCTCCTAAAACCTATCATGAAAATCAATATATTCATAGAGATAAACTTTTTTATGATATACTAGAAAAATTTGTTCAGGTGAAAAGTCTTTAAAATGCTGGCTTATGATAGGATGATCATCACACAAATTCTTTATAAAATTAGCTAAACTATTATTCATGAACTGTTGGTTATCAATATACTTGAACTGACCTATTTTTATAGACTTATATCACTTAAATGTTTTGACTATGATTTGGATATGAAGAGCATTAACTAATCATCTAACAGACTCATAAATTAAATAAAGTCATATCCTCTAAATTTATGAAAGATAACTGAAATTAGGGTTTTTCAAGTATATATTTGGAATTTGAAATTGCAATCCCTATAGATTAATTCACGAAACTTACTTGTAATATAACAGTAATTCCAAACCTTATATCCATAACCTCTGCTTGATCAATTGTCTTATTCATTTTGAGAATTTGTGTGATTATGGCCTTATAATCTTCTGAATTTTTTAGGGTATTTTCTAGCTTATTATTGAGCCATGTTACCTTATTTTCTAAATATTTAACTTACTTCTTATCAATAGCAAATTTTCCCTTACAAATCTAATAGATATCTACTTTGATAAATCTTTTTTTATCTTCCTCAGTCTCAATTCGATCAGTTTTAATAGCCAAGACTTCATTGATGCGAACTAGCTCTTGATTAATTTTTCAAATAAATTCTTGTATGGGATTTTCTTCTGTATAGAATAGACCCCATACATCTTCAGTATTGATCCAGTGGACTAAATAGCAGAAACTATTAGCCTTTTATTCAGAAATTTTACACATTTGCCTATCATAAGATTTGAATAGTTTTATTATCCCTTTTGAGTAATCCCACTTCACGTTATCAGTCTCGAAATCTACTATAATTACACATGAAGCATTAATTATTCAGCCATAGTTCTTGGATTCCTCAAAATTGTTAACTCCTTTTACTAGTAAAATAACTTTTTGAGAGGCTTTTTCTAATCTATAATACCATTCTCAATGATTGTCTAAAGATTTTTTTGAAAGAAAACTAAGTATGCAATGTCTGCAAAGATGCTTCTTTTCTTTATAAGCAGTATCTCTGTATACTAATTTATTATAATTCTTAATCCATAGAAAGTAATGCTTTTGTCTATATTTGACTGTATCTTCTGATTTGATAATATATGTAAGTGCTAAGAGATTAATTATATGTGATCTTTTATAATTCTTACTAATAATTATCATCTTTGGAGTAGTTGTTTCTTCATTTTATTTCCAGACATTGATAGAGATATCTGAATTCATCTCCTCTATCTTATTAAATATACATTAGCAGATTGGAATAGGCATAGGGATTCCATCTAACTTGACTTTTTCTAGATATGATTTGAGTTTTTTTGCTTAAACAATTCATTCAAGATGCTTAGTATGTCCATTCTGATCTACAAAATAGCAATTTAATGCATTTCAGATACATTCTTTAGATAATTTATTTATTTTTGAATTGATTAACTTCTTATTATCTGAATTGATAATACACTTTTTATTAGTAAGTCTTTTAGGAGTAGATTTGAAGAATTCTTTTGTAGCTTGACAGAGAGTATATGCTTCAATAGATATTTCTAGAATTTGTTTGAGAACATATTCAGATCTCTTTTTTAATGTTTTTTTAATATGATTATCTATTTTCTAGCAGATGGGTTATATGCTTATCTATTTTTCTTTTGAAAGAATCATTTGCATCTTCACTCTATATTGATTTTCTATATATATTATTTTACTTCTACCATCTTGATCTTTTTTTGTAATCAAATACAGGCATAATGCTACTATAGCTAATTTATTTGGTCTTTTTTATGAAGCTCTATTTAGAGAACTTCTGTTATATTCAGACGAATTAGTCCTATAAGTTGAGACAAGTATGACATTTTTTTATATTCTTCTGAATTAGCTATTATTTGATTAAAAGTATATGTGAGATTGTTTTCAGGTTAAGGAATTTTACCTATCATTTGCTTATTAAAGATTGATTTTTATATGGTCTTTTTATATCTTTCTCAACTAAGCATTCTTTAAAGTATATATCCTTCTGACTGTCTTGTCGCTCAACCTCACTAGGTTCTTTCTCACTAATTAATTTCTTCATATATTTTTCATTAAATATCTTAATACTGGTTGGTAATTTCTCTCTGTAAGCTTGGATTACTAAACCTGGTCTAGCTTCAGAATTCATATAACTATCTTATTGCTTAACCTCACTAAGTTCATCTCTCAAAAAGACCTTACTATATTTCTCTATCTTTTTTAATGTCAATGGATGAACAGCATCTGGATCATTTTGTTTGAGATCTTGATAAAGAGTTAAACATTTATTCAATTTTACTGATATATTATGATCTTTTAAATCGAGTTTTTTCCACCTTTATACTAATCTTTTTTCCTAAGTTTTATAATGTTCTTTAGGTTTTGATCATTTGGTTGACCCAGTTTTTTGCCTCTTCTTCAGTAATATAATCCATACCAAGTATTGATAACTTCTTTTTAAGTTTTAACTCAGAAATTGGAGTTGGGATTACTACATATAACTTTTCCTTTTTTCGATCTTTTTCTTTAGTATGGACTACTGAAGATAAGGTAAAGCTTAATAAATAAGATCTGAGAAGTGGTTGTTATTTAGAAGATTTTGGATAAACTGGTTTTGACTTGCAATTAAACTTTCTTTTAAGATAAGCTATTAAATCACAGGTCTTTTAAAATTATCTTTACCATATCGTAAGCATAGTAGTATTATTTTAAATATAAGTGTATACTTTTAATTATTTGTATTAATAATATGAAAATTTTGTTTAAAATAAATTATTTATTTTAGATGTTTCTATACAGATATTTGTATTAATATTACAAAAGTTTTTATCTATTTTTTTTACATCTATATATTGCTATCCTGGTATTTGTATTAATATTATGAAATTTCTTGTTTAAAATAAAATATTTATTTCTCCTCCTTTGGTCAAGATCTTCAGGAGAAATAGTTAATATAATGTATTTTTTTATTATATAAACTTATTCTTTGGTTTATAAAATCACTTCACAGTTATGAAATAACAAAAAGGCATGATAGGCGAATATTCTTATAATTATTTACTCAGAACTGAAGGTATCTGTAGGTGAACCTGCCATCAGTTTGAAAGGTGTCATGAACATTGAAAAGCTAGAAAGTATTTTCCTTGTAGTGTATGTGGCAAGCTGACTAACTCTAAACCTAACTTTTGTAGAAAATATACTAATAGTTATTATATGACTCAGTATATTAATAAGCTTCAGGATAAGGCTTTAAGTATTATTTAGAAGACATATTAGGGTTAGATTTTAGAGGTTAGACTTAGAGGTGAAACTATATAAAATATTTACATCTAGTCCAATTTTTTTATACTTAAGGTTTGCGTAAAGCAAATGGCTTTAGAATTGTTTTCTGTCTATTGAAAAATTATTGGTATACTAGAATTTAGTCTATAACTTTTAGACTTTTGATTTTATTTATGAAAAATTTACACTTAAAATGAAAAAATCTGTCTTAATAATTATATAATTTAATTGGCTTTCAGAATAATTTTTTATATATTGAAAAATTAATGATATGCTATAATATATTCTATAGCTTTTTAACTTTGTTTTTGAATACAGAAAAAATTTATACCTATGACAAGCTTAAGTGATAAATTTTTCTCTTTGATAATATTAATAAATCAGCTTTAGAATTAATTCTAGAATAACATAAAAAATAATATGCTAATTAGGTTTGCTTGGTCAAATCCTAGATACAATTGAATACTTTAGTCCTTGATGCTTGAGATTCTTTTCAAAGGCAAACAGTATAGCATACTTTTTTCGTTATATTATTTGAGATTAAAAATAGGCTAGCTTGTTAATAAAGATGATATACACTCTCCTCCAAAAAATATCCGATCACTTGCTGATCATTTACTGATCATTTGAAATTATAGCTGATTTTGACGTTTATTACTTAACAATTTATTAATAAAATTTTTACAAAATTTATATATGTAATGCA
>CAJVPP010000696.1:0-27528 GCA_910592005.1 Funneliformis mosseae
TTACTATCTAACGCTAAACTATTTTATAATGCTAAGATAAATATAAAAGATAAATTATAATTTAATGATAATACTAAAAATGTTAACTAAGTTAAAAATGCTAATAATGTTAATAACATTGATTATTCATCAATCTTTGTGACACAGTAGGATTGACTTCATATGGTATCAACATATAAAATCTAAACCTTATATAGAATCTTATATAGATTCGAGCCAATTATGATTTTGATATAAATGATTTTAATATAAAAAATTACTTATTCAATCTATAATTAATTGTAAATAAATAAGTTAAAAAAAATAAATAAAAATAAAAATAAATGACAAAACTGCAATTAATTATTATATTAAAATTCTTTATATTATTAATTTTTTATATACTGAATTTAAATCTGATGAATTTGGTAGCAAAAATTCAATTTGAATTCATTTTATATTATAAATATCAGTAAATATTATCCTTTATATTAAAAGTTTTATTTAATATCAAAGCACTATAGGAATTTAAATATATATTCATTTTAGAAAGCTTTAATAAAAAAAAATTAATTTATAATATATATATTAAAAATATTTATAAAATAATAAGTATAATTATTAATATTTATAGAACCTCTTGAATTGCATATACTAACACTAATCAAAATAGTCCAATAGGCTAGAAAACAAATAGCTGATTTTAGGCTAATTTTGATATTATTTATAGTTAATTCACCATTTTTTCTGATTGGTACAAATAGACTCTAATATACACTGATTGATTCCAATCAGATATAACCATTCAGCATCAATTCAGAACTTAAATTCATTCATAAATCAGCCTAAAATAGACCTCAATTTAGCATCATTTGATATTAATTTAGAATTTAAATAATCATAAATCAGCCTAAAATTAGTCTTAATTTAGTATTAAATTGATCAAATAAGCATATAAAATTGATATATTTTATTTATTAAATTTATTAAATGTTAAAGTTTTTATTAATAATAAAAATCTAATATAATTTGCAAAATATAACATAAATATTACCAATCCTACTGGTTAATTTCCTATTTAAAAAATATAAGTAAAAAATGAAAAAATCATGTAAAATAATAAAATATAATTCATTTTTCTCCTAAAATCCCCTTAAATTATTTTAAATAATTATTATAATATTGCTATTTTTGAAAAAAAAAGAATAAATTAATAAAATATAATTTATTTTTCTTCTAAAAATCCTTCAAAATCATTTAAATATGTAAAAAATAATAAATAAAATAATAAAAAATAAAAAATTTACCCTTTCTTATCAAATTATTTGAAATCATTATTTTATTATAGAAGTTAAAAAATTAGCTTATTATTTGAAAAGTTGACTGGATGATTAATAAAATTTAATCAAAGTATCATTCAATTTTGATGGTTGAAGGCTTGTTTCTATTATAAAAAGTAAAAAAAATAAGCTTATTTTTTATTATTTTTTGAAAAATTGACTAAAATTTAATTTAAGTTTTATCTGATTTGATAGTTAAAAATATGTTTCTATTATAAAAAGTAAAAAAATCAGTTTATTTTTTTGTATATTTTTGAAAAATTGACTAAAATTCAACTTAAGTTTCGTTTGATTTTAATGGTTAAAGATATATTTCTATTATAAAAAGTAAAAAAATTAGTTTTTTTTTAAAAACTGACAAATTCAATTTAAGTTTCATTTAATTTGAAAAATTGACTAAATTTAACTTAAGTTTCATTCGATTTGATAGTTGGAGGCATATTTCTATTATAAAAAGTAAAAAATCATTATTTTTTATTTATTTTTTGAAAATTGATTAAAATTTAACTAAAATTTCATCTGATTTTAATGGTAGAAGGCATATTTTTATTATAGTAAGTAAAAAAAATCAGTTATTATTTGAGAAGTTAACTGATTAATTGATAAAATTTAACTAAAGTTCTTTTTGTTCTTAAGTAAATATTCCTATATATATTAGAAATAAATTCAAACAGTACTTTAAATTAATATCAAAATATCGTATATTCAATATTATTTTAGCAAATCAGTTTAATCTAAAAGTTTAGTTTATTATAACGATAAATATATTATTCTGTAGAAATGATAAAACTATCATTCCTTAGGTATGATAATACCATTATTTCTTAGAAACTATAGGTATGATAAATGCATCATTCCTTAGGTATGATAAACTATCATCTTTAAGATACAATAAATTTATTGTTCTTTAGGAATTATAAACTCATTATTTTTAATGAATAATAAAACTATTATTTCTAAAAAATGATAAACTATCATTTCTAAGATATGATAAATGTATTATTTCTTAAGTATAATAATATTATCGTACCTTAAAAATAATAAACTATCATTCTTAAGGAATAATAAACCATCATTCTTAAAGAATTATAAATGCATCATTACTTAGATATAATAATATCATCATTTTTTAAGAATTATCATACCTAAGAAATGATAATACTATTATTTGTTAAGAACTATCATATTTAAGGAATGATAAATATATCATTCTTTAGGAATGATAAAACTATTATTCCTTAGGTATGATAAACTATTATCCCTAAAGTATGATAAATGCATCATCTTTAAAGTATGACAAATGCATTATTCTTTAAGTATGATAAAACTATCATTTCTTAAATATGATAAATCATCATTTTTAAGATATTATAAATGTATTATTCCTTAGAAATGATAAAACTATTGTTCCTAAAGATAATAAAACTATCATCTTTAAGAAACAATAAAACTATTATCTTTAAGAAATGATAAAACTATCATACTTAAGAATTGATAAAACTATCATACCTAAGAAATAATATAATTCATTCTAATCAGATGTTAATCTGTTACAATAAAGTAAGTCATATTTTAACTGATTTTAATGTATTACAAGTATGCTAATTAACTATAAATAAGATACAGTAAGTCAAATTTTAGCCTAATTTTAGCTGATTCTTAATATATGCTAATCGGTTAGGTTAATTTTTGATAATTTGCCAATTTTAGGTTGATTTTAGGCTAATTTTTTGCATATCAGATTTTTTTGATTTTGATTAATAAAAATATGCACCTGTAGTAAATGATTTAAAAGTTAAAAATATTAATGAGATTGATATAATGTTGAATTATATTTTTAGTAAAAAATAAATTATTAAATAAAATGAAGTGAAATTATATTTAAATATATCTTGAGTAACACAAAATTAAATATTCTTCTTTAATAAAAAATATATTTAAATTTATATAATTTATTAATTTAATTAAATTATATAGTTATATAAAACTGAAAATCTATATTTAGTTATAATGGTTAGAGATTATCTTACAATTATAGGTAAAAAAACATTATTGATTATTTAATATTAATAAATACTTTTAATAAAGCAATAAATATTCTAGTAGAATGAGTTTTTTTTTAGCAAATTGATTTAATATCAACTAAAAGATGCAGTCTTAAAGCTAATACAATTAACATTTATATATATTTGAAATTCTAATGAAAAAAATGTAAAAAAAATAAAATAAACAATTTTAAAATAAAATAAACTTTATATATGACACTTTTTTATTTTAGAGTTAATATTATCCATAAAATTTGAATTAATCCCAAAATGTCTCAGGTTAAACATTAATCAAGTCAAGTCAAATCTAAATCAAACATTGATTAGATCAAGTCAAATTATAAGTTTTATAATTATTAACAGATTAGAGTTCAAATATGCTTCAAATCTGATCTGACCTGATCCTTAAAAAATATTAATCACTTTTTTATTTACTGAAAAATCTTTAGAATATTAATAAATTATTTAATTTATATAAGATGATAAAAGATGTAATTGTAGTGAATGATACTGATAATAAAGAAGTATTAATTCCAAAGGTATTATTTAAAAAAATTTTGATATAATTAAAATCTAATTCTTTTTTATGAATAACTATTAATAATAAATGTAAATTGAAAATTTTAAAGCTTTTAATTGTTTAGCTTTTGATTTAAAGGTATATTATAATATATACTCCCTTTCAAAAAATATCTGATCACCTTAACTTTTTGATATTTTATGCTAATACCTTATTAATTATAAATACTAGGATAATAATTTGTAATTTATATTAATTTTAGAATAATAAATATTTTAAACATAATTTGATATCTGATTAATAAGTTCAATTTTATATAAATTAGTGATCTACATCTTTAACTAGCTACTTAGTAAAATTTTAACCATGAATAAAATTATAACTAAATTAGCTATAACAAAGCTTTTTATATATATGATTAACTTACTTTAAGAGAATTAATATACCAAATTTCATAAAGATTTGATCAGTGATTGCTGAAAAATTGAACTTCAAAGGTTGATAATTACATATAAAATTATCAAAATTAATTTTTTTTATATGTAAATAACTAGTTTTTAAAGTTTAATATCTCAACAACCATTAATCAGATCTTTATGAAATTTGGTATACTTGTTCTTCTAAAGTAAGATAATATTTAACTTGGTTAAAATTTTGTTTAATGATTAAAAATTTATTAAATGTTAGTTATAGATGTAGATCACTGATTTTACAAAATTAGACTTATTAATCAAATATTAAATTATGCTTAAAATATTTATTAAATCCCAAAATTAATATATAATTATAAATCATCATTTTAATATTTATAGCTAATAAAATATTAGTATAATATATCAAAAAAATTAGGTGATCAGATATTTTTTGAAGGGAAATATATTTTTATAATAAAAATTTATTGAAAATAATTTTTCTCATTGAATTAGTATAATTTTATTATTTTATTTAATATAATTAATATTTATTATAATAAATATATTCTTTTTATTATTTCTTTTATAATATAAAAATGTGATTTAAATTTTTTTTAATAGTTATTTTAATTTATAATTATTTAATATAGTTTATTTTAAATGTACGATTGTAGAGAAAGCTAATTATATATAATTTTTCAATATGCTTTAATTAATTGATATATAAAATATCTAAAATAACTAAATAAAATATAGAAATTTAGTAAATTGTTTAAATTATAAATAGTAAATCTTAGCAAAACTTTATTTAAATCTTAATAACAATTTGATGAAATTTAAATAAAAGTTAAATTATATTAGCATTCAAAAATATATTAAATAATAAAATTAAGTAAAATTAAAGTTTATATATTTTGCTAAATTAAAATAGAATTAAACAATAATTTTAATAATATTAAATTAATAAGTAATGTATTTATAACTAATAAAATATATATTATTAATATTTATTAAATTTATTTATAATATTAGTTATATTTTAAATAAATTATTAATTTAGTATAAAAGCAATAAAAAATATTTATTCTTTTTATAATAAACTTGATAATAATAACCTACAGTCTTTGGTGAAAAGAATGGTGAAAACATTTCGACGGTATGTACAAACTTTATTTTAATGTATATTTTTTTTTTATTATTTATAAGAATAATACTAATGACAACATTTATATTATTAATTAATATTTGATGTGTCTTCCTTTTGCATTGATACATGCTTTAACCCAGCTTGGCATGTTCTTGATACACCAAAGTAACATGATGTCATCAAGATTGTCCCATTCCTGCTAAATTGTATTAAGGAATACATTGCAGGTAATTTTTTTTTTGCTACTAAATACTTGATCTTTTTCTCCACCTTTTCCTTTAATATAGCCCATATATTTTCAATAAGGTTCAAGTCTGGGCTGTATGAAGGCTAAGAAAGAACTCGTCCTGAAAGATGTTTTTTCAAGTCTCCTTAAACATCGTGTGAGGTGTATTTTAGGTTATTATTTTGTTAAAAGACCCAGCCACATTTGTATAATATATCCGCATTATTATACAGATGGTCATCTAAGATTTTTTGATACAAATGATGATCTAAATTTTCAGTAAACAAATGAATGCTAATTTTTCCTTTAGCACTAATCGCTGCCTAAATATGAATCTTGAATGGGTGCTTTACCATAGAGGCAATTAGAGTTCTAGATGAGTCAAGTTAACTAATGAGTCAAATAAGCTGAGTCAAGTTTAAATCAAGTTAAGTTTATATTTTTTGACTTGATGATTTGTGAGTCAAGTCAAATTCAAGTTAAGTTAAATATTTAACTCGACTTGATTTAAACTCAACTTGATTCGAGTTGACTCGAGTTGACTTGAACGATATTTTTTTATTGTTCAAGAAGAATGATGATGAATCGTTCAAGAAGAATGATGACAAATCATTCAACTTGAATAATATTTTTTTATTGTTTAAGAAGAACGATGATGAATCATTTGACTTGAATGATATTTTTTTATCATTCAAGAAGAACGATGATGAATCATTCGATTTAAACGATATTTTTATCATTCAAGAAAAACGATGATGAATCATTCGACTTGAATGATATTTTTTTATCATTCAAGAAGAATAATAACGAATTGTTCGACTTGAATGATATTTTTTTATCATTCAAGAAGCACGATGACTCGTATTTTTATGACAATCGATTTCCCCCTTTTTTTTAAAAAAAAAATTCATTCAAAAGAAGTATAAATAATGTGGCTTTGGCTTATACTTTGATAACTTTGTGTTGCTTCATTATGTTTCTTATTTTCTATATACGTAAATTTTCTAATTCTTGTTTCTCTTTCTTTTTCAGTTCTTATCAGACATTGATATTACCCTTATTATCAGTAAGTGAGCCTTAATAATATTAGTCAACGCAAGTTATTTCATTACCGTCATACTCTTTGATGATAATAATAATGCTTTGTATCCAAAAAATCCTTCAACTTCTTGTTTTCAAGTCTTCCACTGAATAACCTTATACATCAATTAGGCCTTTCTAACAATATTATACCTATTCATTGTTCACTAACTAGCAGTCAGAGTTCAACTCAACTAAAATAAATTAAAGAAATATGAAAACTCATAGTTGAATGTTAGGTTCCAAAAAGGCAAAGATACCTTTATGTAAAAATACGGGATTTAATTACAGAAACAAGTAATAACTGTTGAACTTTAAAGTATGATTGAGCAACCTCTATTCCTATCTAAAACTGTAACCTTCGATCAACAATAATAATTACGTGCTATATTTTTTTTTGCTCATAGCGCAGATTTATATTTTTCATTAGGTATGGCATGAACAAGTACAACTGAATTATGCTACAATTACTGTATTTTTCCTCAATATTTTTTCCCAGATGTGCCTGTTTTTTAAAGAGCATCACTTAAAATTCCAATTGGTTTTAAAAAATGAAAAAGATTTAGATCAGAATATAAGAAATTTATTAGTAGGATCTTTCTTATTTATTTATGATGATGTTGCTGATGATGATTTATGATGCTTGTTTGGTATTTACTTATTTTTGCTTCAATTATAGTTTTCTTAGATGAAGCAATGGAGTTACTATATCGCTATCAAAGTCAACTCACAAAATCAACAATACCAGACGTATAATCACTTATTCTACAATATTCATGTGTTATAATTTTGCATTTATGTAAAATTATACTGGAATAAAACAGGACAAACAGCAAATTTAAGTTGAATTTGAAATCTGAGAAGATTACTGAGCAGAATGAAGGACAAAGTTCTCGAGCTTTTTAAAAGAATGATGAACTCATAATAATTAATTACAGGTGGGTAAAGACGAGAGATATTTTTGAATACGATGTTAGAGGATCATTTGGCAAATGAGCGGGATATTAACTCCTATTAAAGGGTATACGGTCGATTAATAAGGTATATCTTCTGAATTTTTCAATGATAATAAATCAGTTAGAATCGTTAGAGCATGCTATTTTATGACGTGAAAAATAAAAAAATATGAAGAAATGATAATGATAATTTCTTTATTATATAATATTGATAGCTTAATTGTCATAAAAATGAATTTTAATTTGAGAGAAATTATGTAAAAACCTAAAGGAATAAACATAAAAATTTAACTAATCTTAAAATAAAGTAAAAAAAAGATCAAAAACAAATTACGAAAATAAAGAAGTAATGTTAGTGAATTCTTAATCATGATGTAAAAAGATCGTTAACTATAAACAAATAAATTTGCAAAAAGAAATGAATAACAATGAGTTTTATTATTATCTGAAAGTTTAGCTAAAATCTATAAAACTTACATTAATTGTTAAATAAATTCCAAATGAACGAAAAAAAAATATTTATATCAAAATTGGAGATTTGCGTGTAAAGGAAAATAATTAAAAAAAAATTTTTTAATTTTTTTTTAGTACTCAATTTATAAATGATTTTCATCATTTGAAACTTATAAATTCATTTTATTTTTTTTATTGATTTGCTTAATATTTTGATTAAGTAGAGCACATTGTCGGGTGTTATTATGATTATTTTTGTATGATTTTTTTTTAAAAAAAAAGAAAACGAAAAAAAGGATGTTTAAATTTTTTTTTTCTTAAATGATCTAACTTATAAAAAGACATTTATTAGAAATTCTTCGTCATATTATTTCTTTGCACCTTCCATAATAAAATATATTCTAATAATACAATAATATAATATAATGCATTCTCGTTATGATGTAATATACAAATTAATTATTTTTTTTTTATATCATATCATATATACAACAACTTGGCGTGAAGAAAAGATCATGATTACATATTAAATAATGTGAGTAAAAGAAGGGACAAAAAAAAATTTTTTTTCAATAATATGGCAGATAACATTCAACTTAAACGATATTTTTTTATCGTTCAAGAATGATGACGAATTGTTCGACTTGAACAATGACCTGAATTGTTCAACTTGAATGACGACCTGAATTGTTCGCTCTTTTTCCTTTCCCTCCCTTCCCCCTCTGATCTTTTCATTTTTTTTTATTATTTTTTTTTAAAGTTAAATCGAGTTAAATCGAGTTAAGTCAAATTAAATCAAGTTTAAAATTTATATAACTCGAATCAAATCAAATTGAAAGATTTTATAAAATAAATTTGACTTGACTCGACTCGAAAAAAGAGAGTCGAATAGAGTTGATCTTTAAACTTGACTCGACTTGGCTCATTCAGAACTCTAAAGGCAATTGGTTCTGCATTATGAGATTATGCACACATGGTATTTCTAAACATCTGAAGTGTTATTTCATCAGAAAAAAACTACTTTTTTCCAGTTGTATCACAAATGATCATATGCCCAAATAAAACAAAATTCCTTCGCTTTTTGGGTCAAGAGAGAAACCTTTCTTGAAAGAACAGAAACATATTCAAGATTATTGAGCTTATGACATATCGTACGTTCACTGACATTAAGGTTGGGATCTTTTTTTTCTAATTTTCCTTAAGTTCGCCTACTGTAGTAAAATGATTATGTTGCAGAATTTTTCAATATGGTGGCGTTGATTAGAAACCAATTTTCTTGGACGGCCAGAAGAGTGACCAATAGAAATTTTGCTAGTTTTATTTAGCAAACTGACATATCGTTCATATGTGTGTAAAGGAATACACAATAGATTAAAAATTTCCTTTGCATTACGCATTTTTTAGTCCCAAAGTGACTTAACAGAATTTCTTTGTATTTTTAAAGAGCTTAGCATAGTTTCGGAAAGGAAATCAAAATAATAACAAATAACAAACCTTATTTTTTTAACTTATCTTTTTAATTCAGATTCAAATGTCTGATTTGGGCATATAAATAAATGTCTAAATCTGGAAAGTGGTGAAATCGTAGCCTAAAATAAATGCTGTCTTCTACCACTATTCTTTTTGCCGGAAACTGTATTTATTTATATAAACTTATTTATTTTTAAAAATCAAAATTTAATAATTTTAAAATTCATAAATAATAAATTTAAATAATATAGATTTTTAATTTTAATAAATTTAAAATAATAATTAAATTTATAAGTTTATTATTCAGTATTAGTAATTTTTACTAATGTATGACTATGTAGAATGTGTACTTAGTAGTGTTATATGATTACATTATATTATTAAATAAACAATTAATTAAAATAATAATTTATATTGTAATCTAAATACCAAATTAATTATTTTCTTTATTTAATTTATACTTAATTTTAATTGATGGCTGATATAATAGGCTATGATTAGTGTTAGCTAAAAGTTTGTTTTTCAGATAGCTCTTAGCTAACACTAATCGCAAGATATTTAATAATGTTACTCTATTATATATGCAAAATTATTATTTTTTAGAGATTTCTGATTATACTTGAGACTGTTGAAATTTCTCATAATAGTCTTCTATTATTAAAAAATATATATTTTTTTTGCAATAAAAAATACAAAAAAAATTTTTGAAACTATTGTTGTTGAAAAATAATAGTAAATTTAAATATATAAAATAAAGAAGTCTTTTAAAAAAAGTTAAAGTTAAAAAGTTTCTTTTATAAAAATTTGATCATTACGTAAGCCATATTTATATAACCATATGACACTAGGTTATAAAAAAATTAATTTATTATTAAAATATATAATATCTTTTAATTTTTTAATTTTTTTAATTTAGAAATTATTTTTAATTTATTCTTTTTTTAGTTTATTTTTTATTTTTTGTTGATTTTTGAAAAATCAATATTTAAATTAATAGTTTAAAACTTTTTTCTATTAATGTAAATTAAATTTATTATAGAGATAATAGAATTGAATGAATAGAATTGATATGATTTTTAAGTTTTTTTTTTAATTATTTTAATGTATATAAGTAATAAAATATTTTAGAGGTCAAATAAAAGAAGAAATACTTATATAAATTAAACAATATGTAGATAATCTATACAAAATATTTTATTATTTAAAACTTTAATTAATTTTATTACATATTTATTTTTATATTTTATTAGTATTTTATTTTCACAATCATGACTGCATACTACAGAATCAACAAGATCAGATGAGAATCACTATCATTCGATAAGAATGGATAATCTTTTCTACAACTGCTTCAATAGGTAATAAAACAGATTATAGATTATGACTACTTCTACAGGTTCGATAAAAGCACTTTGATTTCTTCTGAGAATTATGATCACTTCAATAGAATCAAATAACAGATGGATTTTGATTCAAAATTTTACCCATTTTGTCATACTTTTTCTTATATTTTGTTAAGAATAAAATATCTTTTATTATATTTATTAATGAAAAAAAATTTGATGATACTAGCTAATTCTATTCTACTTTTCACAAATTATAATCATTTTAACGGGATTAAAATTGAATGTATTTTTTTGAGAATCATCACTATTTCTATGAAATCAATAAAGCTGATAGATTTCTTTTAAGGATCAATAGCATTGTAATTTCTTCCAGTAATTGCAACCATTTTAATGAATTGATAATATAGATATATTTCATAATATTGCATTATTAAAGCAATATTAGGGAAAAAATGAAAATAACATAAAAATTGCCTTCTCTATATTCAAACAATTTTGGTAAGTTATTGTCAACAATAAAAATTTAGATTTACTATTATAGTATTAATTTGTAATGTCTACTATTAAAATATTATAGGCACATGATAAATTTTACTGATCGTTTCTAAAAATGAGCTAACTCAAAATTATCTAACTCATGTTTTGGTCTTTCTATTATTAGCTTTATTGAAAAGGGATTAATAATTAAAAATTGTAGGTAAATAGAAACAAAAATATAGTTATATGCCAATTTCTCAATATAGAGATTAGAATTGATTCTATAAAATTAAATCAATTAAAAATTGAATCAGAATCAATTTAATCAATTATTGAATAAAAAAATCAAATCTATTTATTATGGTATAGTAGTATTAATTTATATTTATTTATTAAAAATGATTTTTTGCTAATCATTTACACAGTACTATATTATGCTAATTGTGCTATCTGCTATTCTGTAAAGGAGAGATTTACTAATTTATGCATTAAGTATAAGGACATTTTTTATAATATATAGAAAAAAAATATTTGAAAAATTATAAATTTTTTTTGTATATTTTTGGCAATTTTGGTAAAAAAAATTAATAAATTCAGGAATACACTAATATATTGTAGAAAAATAATCGATTTATACTATGTTTAGTATTTAATTAACTAAAATATATTAGAATTGGAGAATGATTGTTCAGATCATTTTTAAATTTATATGTGATTCTGATGGTTAAATTAAGTTTTAATAATAATTAACATTAATTTTAAATATCAATTAATCATACTATACAAATAAATAATTCATTTATTCAAAATTAAAAACAATGTGATGCTAAATTTTAAACAATCAGTGGATTTTTTGAAACCTGTATCTTATGTTAACTTTATCGCTATGAATTCAAAATAGACTAATGCTGAATTTTAAATGATCTTGCGAATTTTATTTTTAAATAAAAAAAATATTTTAGCAAAATATGAAAAAGGCTTATTTATTTTTTCGTTACACATTTATTCTTATTTCTTTCTTTTTAAATTTGTTTATTCTGCTATCTATATATCAGTTGTAACATTATTAAAATAAAAATTGATCATTATTTATATAAAGAAATTCTTATATTTTTAAAACTTTTTTATTTATTTATTTGATTAGAAAATGGTTATTACTACGCAAATTAAATATAAAAGAATACTTGAAGAAGTAAAAGTAGTAAAAAAAGCAAATTTAATACAAAAAGAATTAACAGAAAATGAAAGTAATTCAGATTATGAAGCTGAAACAAGTCAATTAATATTTATAGAAGAAAGTGAAAATGATTCTAATAGTGAAGCTAAAGATAGTAGTCATATAATATTACAGGATATTATAATATCTGATGTTTCTAATATAATTATGGATGATCTTGAAGCAGATTTTCTAGAAATTAATAATAAGTCAAAAAAAAACCTCTAACTAAAATTACATGACCTAAAATAAGTTAGGTATAGAGATTCTTTAAGCTTAATGAAGATAACATAAAAGCTATTTGTTAAATTAAAGGCTGTGGAAAAATACTTTCATGATACAGTTCTTTAAGTTCATTATCAACATATTTGTTAGGTACACATCATATTATTAAAGATATTGCTATAAAATATAATCAAATTGCATCACCTTTTTAAACAAGAATCTTTAACTAAAAATGTTGTAGCATTTGTCTTTGAAACAGTATAACCTTTAAGTATTGTAGAAGATCCAGATTTTATTAATATGATAAATGAGTTTGATAAATATTATAAAATTCCTTATATTAAATCACTTAAAATTGAATCTCAAAAACATGTGAAGTTGGAAAAAATACATTTAAAAATCAACTTTACATATACAGCATATTTCTTTGATATTAGACACCTAGAGTTCACTGGTATATTAATCTTATTTAGGTATTACTGCTTATTAGGTAATATCTAAATTTAAACCATATAAAATACTTCTTAGTATAGCAGAATTACCATATCTGCATAGTTCAACTGAAATTAAAGAGCATTTGTTAGATTTGTTTAATGAATGGAAGATTAAATCAAAAATAAGTGCTATAGTAACTGATAATGATTCAAATGTAAAAAATATATATAATGAATTAGGAATTGGTGAAAAGATCCTATGTACTACTCATACTCTTCAGTTGAGTATTGGAAAAGAATTAGATAAAATAGAACCATTAGCTGATAAGTGTAAACGTCTTATTACTTTTTTATCAGAAGATAAAAAAAAGCAATAATTAAAAAAATCATAAATTTATTTATATTACCAATAAGAAATATTATAAGAACTAAAAGAATTAGAAAAAGAAGTTGAAAGTCGTATTTATTTTGATGTTGTAAAAGCAAATAATACAAGATGGAATTCAATCCTTTATGCTTTTCAAAGACTTATTATTCTTAAACCAGCAATTTTGATGCTAAAGGTATCTTTAATGAGTAATACAAGTTCATATATTCATAAAGAGAGTGAAAAATTAGAAGAACTTTATCCTACAGTTAATGAGTGAAAATTAATTAAAGAAGTAATAGAGCTTTTAATTCCTTTTAAAATTGCAACGTGTTTTTAAATGGTATAAAGTATTTAACAATTAGTTTTGTATATTCAACTATATGCAATTTAAAGAATAGATTTGAAAGTAATTTTACTTTATTGGAAACTAGTGAAGCAAAATATTACAGTGATGCAATTTTACAAAATTTATTATCAAGATGGAATTTTCCTCAAGATTTATATTTAAAAGGATCATTTTTTGATCCTCATTTTAAAAGCTTAGATTTTATTGATTCTCATAAAAAAAAAATAGTATTATTAATCAATTAAAAAAAGAGTTTAAAATTTCTAAACAAAATAATAGTTCTATAATATTTAATAAGAACATAGATGATTTAACAATAGCAATGGAAAGTTTTTGGAAAAAAGAATAACAAAACTATTGCACCAATAAAAGATGAATTCCAACATTATTTAAATATAATAAAATATTCTATTCTTGAAGAATATGATTCAGTTTTATGGTGATTAAACAATAAAAGTCAATATCTAGTATTACACAAATTAGCAATAAAATATCTTCATATTTCTGCTACATCAGTTCCATCAGAAAGAGCTTTTTTCTAATACTAAAAATTTAATCATACCACAAAGAACTTGTTTGAATTTATATCTTGTTAATTAGCTTATATTTTTAAAAAAAAATAGAGAATATATCGATATATATAGAAAAGTTAAGATTGATGATTAATTACCAAATTTTTTTATTTTTCTTTTATAAATATTTATAATGGTATTAAATAAATATATTTAAATTTCTATTATTAAATAAATTGTTTATTATAAAATTTATAAAAATGTAGTAATAACGAAAGATAAAAATCAGTATTTCGCATTAAAATTATGATCAATAAAATTACTTGCATTTTAATATTATTTTTTTATGACATAAATTTGATTAGTTCTAGATATTAAAAATCAAAAATTGAATTCTAGGATTGAATTTTGCAAATGATTAATCATGATTAATCAATTCTATAATCGATTCTAATAATAGAATTCAATTCCAATCTTTATCTTAATCTAAGCCATATAAAATGATCATCCTTTATAAAGAATAAGATCAATAATCTATGCAATTGAGTTGTACTGTACTTTTATTAAGATAGGCTTCAGTAAAATTTGTTAACATTGTATCATTTCATAAATGATACATATATAACAAAAACTGATAACTAGTTTTACTTTAACTATTTAATATATAACTGATTTCTTCTACAGAATCAGTAGACCCAAATAGTCATCTACTCAGTTTTACCTGATTTTAAAGTATATTAATAAAAGAAATAATAAAAAAGTAAAGTTTAATTTTTTCTAAAGAAAAATAAAATTCTAAAAGATAAGGATTAAAAAAAGCTTGAAAAATATAAAATTAAAAAAGGCTTTCACTTTGTATTTTTAAAATTTTTTGCATCATGAAGTTTATATAATTATATAAACAGATCTATAATTATATTATAGTAAGAAGCGTCATATTATATATAATATATGTAATAGTAGCGAATAGCATTACCATAAAAAAATTCATTGTCACATGATCATAAAATAATTGTCACCTATATCACACCTGCTGTATTTTTATTTTATTCAAAAAGTATGTAAAATCTTATTTATTATTTACTATTTATTACTGGTCTGTCACATGTTGCCACATATAAACATTTATTATTAGAACTACCTAGTATCACCAACACTTTTTCACACCTACGCAACCAAATTTGTCAAACTTTCCTAAAAATAAAGATAAAATCTGATGCAAATATCATATATTATTTAAACTTATAAATTATATATATATTTATTTGATTTACAAGTTTATTTAGGCAATAAAAATAGGTTTACATAACAGAATTTGACTTTTATATGACTATTTCTATATGATTGATTTAACAAATTTCAGTATTCTAAAATCCTTTTTGAACTCTAAGTAAACTTGTAAAGTATAAAGAATTAGATATAAGTATTTAGTTTTAAAATTAGATAATATCTGTGGTAAGTTTTATTTAACAAAACAAAAAAAAGATTTGTTAATTACCATTTTAAAAATAATCAGCAAATTTGGTCACGTGAGTCTGAAAAAAATGTTGATGATATTGGAAAAGATTATTATTGGTTAAATATCATGTGACAGTGAATTTTTTATGGTAAAAATGTGGTGTAAATCATGAGATAAACAAAATAGTATTAGCTATAATATATCTATATGCATTTAACGAAAAAGTGTTAATTATAAATTTAAAAAAAAGCTGACCTGTTTTTAGCTATTTTTAAATTGTTATATATTATATTCTACTTTTACCTAAGTAAATATTTATAATTTTAATTGCGTTTTATAATAATTAAAAATTCATAACTTACAATTTTATTGTTTTTTATAAAAGTTAGCGCATTTATTATTTTTTTTTATCAGTATAATAACCAATTAGAACTATATAATACAATATTATTATATTGTATGAACCAAAATAATGATAAAGATTGCGATCAGTTTTATGGCATTTGATATTGTATAAAAAATCTCTTCAACGACCTAACTCTTTAATTAATTTTCTAATATTTCCAATAGCAGATAACCTAGTTATAGAACTTGTAAGAAATGATATTCGCCATTATATACTACATCACCATCTAGTAAAAACCTAAATATTAAAGAAAAAATGACAATAGTAATTTTATAAATACTATTACATATCACACACTCATACAAAGAAACTTACCATTCATTTCATTCAAGAAATGTCCAATAATCTAAAAAAAAACAAAAGAAATGGCATTCCTTTTAGTTATTAATACTAGCAATTATTGTAAAGGTAAGTATTATTTTAATAAATTAAATTACTTACATTATTTCAAATAATGAGCATTATGAGTATGATCCCTCTAAGTACGTTTTAGCGTTTATACCTATGTATTTCATCAACCATGGTTTTATTTTGATTAAAGTTTCGCTTCACTCCTTGAGTCCAAAGAATATTTCTTGATCGTTTTTGTTACTTAAGCAAATTAAGTGTTTGTTATGTTATATCTATAATATTTTCAAATATATCACTCTCATTAGTATATTTTTTATCTCAAAAAACAATAGAAAGAAAAATAGGCTAAATAAATCTATTATTAAGTTTACAAAAGGTTTTCACTTGCACCCCATTTCTTCAATCTTATACTTTGAATCTTAATGAACCCTTCGGAACCAACCGGAATGAATCTAACTTGAACATCCATAGAACTTTCTTCCATGTCATATAATTTCTCAGTATCAGATTTACGATCATCAATGACCAACATTACCTTGTAAAGCTTCAATTTAACTTCCCTATTAACAGAATTTTGACTACTTGTAAGTGAAGCAGACAAGAATTCCCGTTCAGGTGAAAAGTACTGACCATTATATAAAATTTGCGAGAACTGCGTAACAAATTGATCTCTCAACGCACGTACTTTATGATCAAGGACCAATCATTCAAATCGACATGGGCTGTTCGAAGAATGGTACCTCCGGGTGTTTCATAAAACTTCGAATCTTGATGACAATAAATCGATTTTTTAACAATATCAATTCGGGCAATACCGTATATAGAGATCGAGAGAATCGGTTATCGTGGTTATTTACGACCTTAGTAAGTATACCATGTTTGAATGTAATACGTTCAGGTGTGTTTGGTGCTTCTTCCGGATCTACGTTTAATTTCCACATGTCTTTTGGTGGTGTTACATTAGGATCTTCTAAGATACCAGCTACATAGGAGATATGGAATCTAAATAAAAGATCAAAAAAATTCAAATCAGAAATACGAAAGAGATGTTGTACCCCAAATGCGTTGATGTCCGAAATGCGCATTTGTGGCAAGCGAATATCCCAAACGATCTTCACATTTGGGATATCCCAAATGCGCATTACACATTTGGTACAACAGATCCAAGTAAGTATGTATAATAGAGTGATGTTTACAGTATTGACGTGACGATCTTGAAAAATGCATTGATTTCTCAAATATCTAATTGCATATGTAAGACACAATACTTTATCTATAGAATTGATAGCTTGAGGAGTAGGAACCAAAATTTAACTGCGTCATTTTTCAAGAGATTGTTAGTCACTAATTATAAACCGGTTAATTGTAAGTTATTTAATGGTTAACCGGTTAATTGTAAGTTATTTAATGGTTAACCGGTTAATTGTAAGTTATTTAATGGTTAACCGGTTAATTTTAATGGACAATACTATTTAAAAAAAAAAAAATATATTCTATAAAGTTATTTTTGGGTTTTAAATGTTCTATTATGGCTTTTACGAAAATGTATTTTGCTTTTATGACGCTATTTTCCGTAAGTTTAAATTAATTTTTTTTTTATCCTTAAATGCATTTTTTGGAGTTATCAATTACGATTTATAATTTCTAACTACGGTTATCCAATCGGTTAACAAAAATTTAACTGGTTCAATAAGACTTAATTAGCCGATTAACTGACTTTTAGCCGGTTTACCGAACTTGGTTAACTAGGTTAAAATTTTTAATTAAAGTTCCAATCACTACATAAAATTTATACTTATCATTCATGAAATCAAAGAAAATGAACGAACGAAGGACGAGAAGGAATAAAAATATCGGCATTTTCACAATCTTATCGATTACATTTCAATATCAAATTTCGAATGTTGTACAAATTACATATTCTCAACTTTCAATATTTTCGAACATAATTATTTTATGATAAATTTTATTTTCGAATATTAATTTAATAGGAAATTGTAGTTATTTATTATGTCACAAGATATTATAAAAGTCGAACAAAAAAAACTTATTTTTTATTAAAATGAAAAAAATTAAAAAATTACAAAAAATCTATAGAAAATTACTGTATATTATATATATATTATAGTCACGTAAGCGGTATCTATATGGAGTTTCTAAATATTAATTCTCGATCACTTTTTCCAGAGTTCACAAGATCCATTGATTGCGTTATTCCGAAAACCAACAATATCATAAATTCGACAATTAATAAATTTGATAGTCACTGATTAAGTGATTTATAAACTTATTATAAATATTGCGTTGGGTTTAGTCATAGAGATTAAACGCTATTTTTCACACCGTATTACTCACAGCTAAAAGTTCATCCCGGTAATATAAATTATCGAATGTTGGTTGTATGAGATTTCGGTAGTCGGGTTATATTTTGTCGGGATTCCGTTGTGTAATACTTATTTTCCCACTTACTTTCTATAATTATATTTCTTTTTTCTACAAAAAGTAATTATAAAAAGTATCTTAAAAAGGGTTCGCTATAAATAGACTGTTTTCTTCAAACTTTGTGATATCCAGCTAGATTTCCGAATAGACGTTTGATAGCTGGAACGTAAACTTTTAAAGTTTCAGGATAAATACGTATCAAGGAATTAGGTATATTTGGTAAGCAAGCTATTTCAGTATTTACGCAGTAGAGAGTTGTTAAGGAGTTAGGTAAAGTTGGTAAGCTAGTGATTTGCGTATTAGAACAGACAAGATAAGTTAAAGAGTTGGGTAAAGTTGGTAAACTAGTTAATTGAGTATCGTTGCAATGGAGTTCTATTAAGGAGTCGGGTAAAGCTGGTAAACTAGTTAATTGAGTACTGTGGCAACGGAGTTCAGTTAAAGAATCTGGTAAAGATGGTAAGCCAGTTATTTGAGTGTCAGAACAGTAGAGTTCAGTTAAGGAGTCGGGTAAAGATGGTATACTAGAAATATTAGTCTCATAGCAATAAAGTTTCGTTAAGGAGTTGGGTAAGGTTGGTAAGCTTGTCATCTGGGTATTGCGACAGTAAAGTTCGGTTAAGGAATTAGGCAAATTTGGCAAGCTAGAGATTTGAGTATTATAGCATTTGAGTATTTTTAAGGAGTCGGGTAAATTTGGTAAGCCAGATATTTGTGTATCAGAACAGTCGAGTTCCGTCAAGGAGTCGGGTAAAGTTGGTAATCTAAATATATTAGTTTCGTAGCAATAGAGTTCTTTTAATGTGTTGGGTAAGGTTGGCAATCCAGTGAGTTGTGTGTTGTTGCAGTAAAGGATTGTTAAATTTCGATATCTTTGTAACCCTCCCGAGTTTAATATTTCATCCTCATTAGTGTCTGTAATTGTTAATATATTGATGGTATCGTCATACATCATACCCGCTTGCGTTTTGATTTGTTCTTCTTGTTGTTTAATCTTTTTTTGAAGGTCAGTAATAGCTTTTTGTTTAGCTTTAGCTTCTTCTTTTTGCTTTCTTATAACTTCTTCTAGAGTTACTTGCGTGGCTTTGGCTACTTCTTCACGTTCTTTAATCTTTGCTTGCGTTACTTTTTCATGCTCTTTAATCTTTTCTTCTAAAACTTTAATAGTCTCCTTCTTGGATTTGATTTCTTTTTCTTGTGTTTCAATAATTATTTCTAAAATCATTAATAATTTCTTTCTTAGCTTGAAATATTCTTTCTCGTTCTTTAAATTGATAAATTAAAATTTGATAATTCCTCACCTCTTTTAGACAATTCAAAATTTAAATATTGAATGTTTTTTCTTCGGTCTTCCAATTCAGCTAATATCTCTGTAATTTTTTGTCCTGCTAATAACTCTCTCAATTTATTTAAATCCTTACTATCATTTTCTTTCCATATAAGCGAGTGTAGCAATTGAATTTCCTCGTCAGCTTTCTCCTTACTTTGCTTTAATTCCTTATTCTCTTCTTTCAAGTTTTTTTTTATAACCATTTTACGATTAATTCTTCCTCTCTTTAAATTTTAGAAATGAAATTCTACTTTAGGCTTTTAATGAAAACTTTATAATTCAGCCCACTTGACAATCTTTCTTCTTTTAGAATGATCGCTCGGAATAACCTTTTCCGTATGGTTATTTACTCATTTAATGCAGGTCATTTGACCCAAAAAGAACAATAACATTTCTATATGAAGTTAGATTGATGTCTTAAATGTTGTCATCATTAGGTGATTAATATATTTTTCAATGAATGATTAAGAAAGGCAATTTATCGAGATTACATTAAAGATTTCCTTAAATAGTAATATAAATTTAATTCGATATTATCCGACATATTTATTTAAGTTAAGAATGTAACAGAAGAAAACAGAGCTTTTAATCCTCAACAATTAAATAAAAGAATTAATTTAAATATTTTGTGTACCATGAGTAAAATTTAAAGATGTCGCACGCATTCATATTTTTTTTTTTTTTTTTTTATCGACATTTCATACAATCCAGTCCTGTATCTTCCCTTTAAACGATATGATAAATGTCATTGTAGGAATCTCTTTTACACGTCACATTTATTTCAACAAGAATAGTAAGAAATGATTAACTAATTACGTTAGTGCAGTTCCCGATATTTGGATGTACAGTACATACTAATAAGTACAAAAATCGTTTAATGTAATATACATGATACTTGAAATACAGTTCATGAATGATGTGAATGTTTTGATGATTTATGGTTCAGACAATTTTAAAGTACTTGAAAATTGTAAAGATTGTAAATGATGTGGAAAATTAATTTATCACGAGATATTGGCATTTAGATATTTACAAATTGCTATAAAGTTACTTTTGGATGGGTCAAATCAACTTTAAACAATTATCGACATTAGGTGGGACCAACGTGTTGGTGATTTTTTGTAAATTTTGTGAAAATGATCTAATTCATATTTCTGATTGTTGCTTGTTGTTAACTTACAACGCATGCAGATATTTTTAACAACAAATTTTATTGGTGGAATCGTATATCAAACTCAATGTAGAAAATTCCAGTGAACAACAATGCCTATTTATTATGATACATCACTATAAACGGTGTGACATCATTTATAAGCAGCAAAAACAGTATTATAGATGAGTTCATCCACAATAAAATCTTAATAAGGTTGCCGGGCAAAACCCAAAGGTTTCGACAGGCATCGAAATAGAAACCCGTCGAAAACTTCTGATATTAAAATACAAATTTTGAATTTAAAAATTTATTTTGTTTACGAGATGAGCAATCGTATATATCAAAGGTCATTTTCTTTTATAATATCATATATTAATATATTTATAAAAGATAAGAAAAAATATCAAAAAATTTACATATTGAAATTGAATTAATTTATTCTTCAAGTCCAATTACATCATTTATCTCCTAAATAGTATTTTCTTCATTTAAACTCATGACAGTATCCTTATCTTCTTCTTCATCCATTAAACTTTCATTTGAAAAATCATCATCTAGAGGTTAGAACCGGATTTGAAATTATTCAATTCGAGTTTAAATCCAGATTATTTACTGCAAAACTCTAGGTAATTTTTGATAATCCCACAGGTAGAACGCTGATCAATCGAGTACCTTCGATTGATCATTTTTTTTAATTAGCAATATGATTTGTTCAATAGTTAGAATTCAGCCTATATTTCAATCGGGTAACAATCAGGTTAATACCTATTGTCTAGTTTTAATTTACCGATCGTTCTGTTTTGAAATTATCTTACCGATTGTTATCAAATTAAATTTATTTACTAATTTATTAATTAGCATTACAATTTCTTTATTATAAAGTTTTTAAATCAATTAATTATATATTAAATTACAAATGAAATTGTCTATTGATCGGTATAACTGCCTTACAAGTAGTCGGCGTGTGCCCACTATAAATTTGTTAGGTAAAAATTGACTATATATATTATGAATTGGCATAATAGCATCTCTTGATACTTTATGAAAATCATACTTCCATAATTCAATATTACAACTTTTATCATCCTGATTGCTGATTCTACAGTGAAATCATTTCTTCTCATTTGGTGTCTTGGTACCAATTGGAAGCTGAATTGTATGTTCAAAATAAAATTGAACATGGCCGGGGTAAATTTGGCCAGTATATATGTGAACTTTTTGATATCGGGATGCACTATTAGATCCAAAGATTTCGTTAGCAATCCGAATATGACCAAATTGATTCGCAATTGATAATACAACAATTAATTGATGAGAATTGCTTGATGATAAATCACTCAGAGCCAATTCGGCAATTGATACAAAATTCCAATCGTATGTATCATTGTAATATTTTACCTATACATTATTTGGTAATGATACCCATTTTTTTTGGAGTAAACATTTCTCTGAAAAATTCTTCACTTCCGGTAATTGTGACAGTGATATCTTGGTGAAATATTTGCATAAACTGGTAAAGTTCAGCAAAATCGAATCCATCATAAGTCGCTAAACTTCAGGTTGTTGATCGTGGTTGAACCAGAATTAATGCTTCTATTAATTTTGTATTATCTGATTGGGTGGATATCAAACAATCTAATCCAATAATTCTAATTCAACAGCCCGCTTACTATTTAGAAAGGAACCCATAGAGAATAATAAGTTTATTTGTTACTGTTTGAATTTTGAATTTTCAAAAATCAACATATGTTTTACCAATACACCATTCATTCGTTTAAACGAGTAGCACCAGAAAGAATTCAATGGGCTATAATCCTGGTAACACTCAACAATGTAGAGAGATAAATGAATGTTTGAAGTATAATCTCCTGTCTGTAATCATCTCAATCAAATTAGCTACTTTAAGAAGTCAGTAATGAGATTCGTGCAATGTATCGATATTAATAATTTGACAGACGAGCAAAGTTTAAGCTCTTACAAATTTGGACAAAATTTCCTGATCATTAAAACTTAAGAGGTCCCTCATTAACAGAGTTGCGTAAATAAGGATGAAAGACTTCTATTGGTCAGCAATGTAACTAGAAAACCCTCACTAGTAGCAATCTTGTATGGAATTTTGCCTAGATCAGCTGGTACTTTGATGGCTTTTACCCTTTTTTTCCATTAGTTCAAGGTCAGATTTGCTGATTTTGCTATCATCGATCTATAACCTTTTTACAATCCAATACACAATTTTGAAAAAAAGACAATGCATTAAATCAACTATAATATGCCCAATTGGATTGAAGTAAGGCAATCTTAATATCTCTGACCAACATGTGAGCATATTAGAAACATGCCATCTTCTTTCATCTTTAGATTTGCAGAGCTGTCAGCATTCTGCATTACATCGATGTTCATCTGCATCTTTCTGGATGAACCAGCATTCATGTAATCAAACCTTTCGAAATTGAATTTTATTTAACTGATATTTGCTGTTTTGTAATATCATTGGGAGCTAACCAATGCTAAAATATGACTACACAACTTCCTGACAGCTAGATATTATTGGTACAACAAATTACAGCCAACTGAATTCGTTTACCAGTTGGATACAATTTGGTTGATTGTAAATTAAAACTATTTTAAAGTTCTAATAATTCGTCAATAATCAAACTAAGGTAATGTTTAATTTATGTAATTTTACTTCATTCAGTCCTGGTAGAATTCTAATATACAACATGTTTTTCCTGTTTAAATCTACTTTACAAGAAAGATTACATATTACTCCATAAATGACTCCAGAACTGTAAAATAATAAATTAAATGGTTGGAATCAATCTAAATTAATCATGATTCTAAGGTGAGAATCAGCAATCTTATTTATAAAAAATTGGAAAGCTTATGGATTGTTTAGGGTTGACAGAAAGGTCTTTCATACTTCTCCATTATAAATATTAGTGTATAGACCCATTTTATTACTTTGATTTATTCATTTTTGAAGTAATCCTTCAAAACCTAAATACTAATACATTATGATTATTTGCATCTTCAAAAATAGCATTAGAAATAACATTTTGGGTTTTCTGATAAATCCATTAATTACCAGGATCATATTCATTAATTCTACTCTATAAGCTTGCCTTTGGTTGCATTTTGGATGGTTAGAAAATTCCACATAAATGTATTTAAACTCACTATTTGATTAATCAGTTATATTTTATGGATTTTGTAATAAAATTTCTGAAAATTTATATAAAATATTACAATTTAAATATATTACATATGTCTTTTTTTATTTAACAATTTCTAAAAGTTTTTTATTATATAAGAACTAGTAGGAAAATTTTCAAATCGTGATTGATCAGCATTTAATAAAACTATCTTGAAAAATTTAATAAGTGAAAACATCTGAAAGATGAAATCTTGTTTGATTTTTAAATATTTACAATTCATAACAGTATTCACGAATCAGTAAATTAATATTTGAATCAAGATGTTTATCATCTAATTTAAAATCAAAATTATTAAAATTGGAAGTAGTAAATTATTCAACAATAACTTCATCTTCACTCAAATAATAATCATTTTAATCTGTATTTATAAAAGATCTATCATTAATTAATGCTTCAGAATCTTTAACATTATCTCCAAATAGAATTAGTTTCAATTCATCATATTAATCAAAAATTATATTATAAAACTGTAATATTTTTATCTTATCAATACATTAATTAATTTATTATTAGTTTTACTATTACTTGGGATTGATTTATCATCTTTATCATTGGAAGAACTAGAAGAACTATTTGATAAATTTTCATCTACTTTAATTCTTTTTTTCTTCTTAAATTTGATAATAATCTTATGCTGCTCAGTTCACTTCTTGTATCTGTCAATTAAAAAAACTCTGAGCTTCAGAAGCAATGATTTGAAGTTAGTTTATTTCTTTTTGATATCTCTTAAATATTCTGGAATCTACCAACTTATTATTACTACAATACAATAAATAGAGCTCTACATAAAGCTGAACTGCTTACAAATAAATAAGCTAACTCGTTTATGCTTAATTAAATCACTATAAAATAAGCTGTAAGCCATATAAGTCAGCTTATACCAAAGTTTCACTGGTCGAAATCAAAAAAATCGGACATGTGAAAATTGACTTAAAATTGACCTAAAATCAGCCTAAATTTGACCTAAATTTAGCAAATTATCAAAAATCAGCCTAGCCGATTGGCATACATCAGAAATCAGCCAAAAATCAGCCAAAATTTAACTCATCTTATTTATAGCCGATTGGCATACTTATAGCCAATTGGTATATATCAAACCAATTGACGTCTAATTGGAATGATAGAGTATTATCATTCCTTAGGAATGATGGTATTATCATACCTAAGGTACTATGGTTTTATCGTTCCTTAGGGATGATGGTTTTATCATTCCTTAGGGACGATGATTTTATCGTTCCTTAGGGACGATTGTTTTATCGTTCCTTAGGGACGATTGTTTTATCGTTCCTTAGGGATAATGGTATTATCGTACCTAAAGAACGATAGTATTATTATACCTAAAGAATGATGATTTTATCGTATCTAAAGAATGATGATTTTATCGTTCTTTAGAGACGATTGTTTTATCGTTCCTTAGAGACGATGGTATTATCATACCTAAGAAATGATGGTTTTATCGTTCCTTAGGAACGATAGTTTTATTGTTCCTTAGATAAGATGCATTTATCATTCCAATGAATTAAACTTTTGCATTAAACCGATTTACTAAAATAATATTGATTTAATGTACTATTTGAGTTTATTTCTGGTATATAAGTATATTTATATAAATAAGCTTAATTTTTTAACTTTTTAAAAAATAATTTCAATCATTTCCAAATTTTTCTTTTACATTCCACCAAAATCCCAAAAAAAATTGTCCCAAGAACAAAAAGACCTAAGTTGAATTTTAGTCAATTTTCGCCTTCAACTATCAAAATCGGACTAAGAAAAAGCTTTATTTTAGTCAACTTTTCAAAAATAAACTGATTTTTTTTACTTTTTATAATAGAAACATGCCTTCAACCATCAAATCGGATGAAACTTAAGTTAAATTTTTCTGATTTTTTTACTTTTATAATAGAAACATGTGTTAATTATCAAAAAGTCAATGCTGTCATAAAAATTAATGTATATCTATTATCAAGAATCGATGATTTACTAGATTCTCTAAGTAGAGCAAATTAGTTTACTACTTTCAACTTAGCTAGTGGTTACTAGCAAGTTGCAATACATCCTGATGATATTGAAAAAACTGCCTTTATCACAGCAAATGGCTTGTATGAATTCTTGGTCATGCCTTTTGGATTAAATAATGCATCTGGAATCTTTTAAAGGCTTATGAACTGGGTTCTAAAAGACTTCCTTGGATTATTTGTATTAGTATACCTTGATGATATAATCATCTACATAAAAGACCTTTTGAATTACATGTTGATCATATTAAACAAGTGTTTCAAGCTTTTAAGAACGCTCATCTTGCGATAAAATTAAAGAAGTGTTACTTCTGTTAACCTTCTTAACATTCTTAAGACATATCATAGGACAAGGAGGAATTCAACCTGATCCAGAGAAAATTAAGAAAATTGAAGAATTTCTAGAACCAAAAAGCTTAACTCAATTACATGCTGTTAAGCCTAAACACTATGTTGTTAGGATAACAAAGCTTATTTGCTAACAGGAAGTTTAAGTCGTAAACTATGAAAGAAATAAACATGAAATTATTTAAGTTGAAGAGTCAGGTCGTCTTTATTGATGATTTATGTTTTAAGGAAATAGATATTGACAAAGATATAGT
>CAJVPP010000697.1:0-27518 GCA_910592005.1 Funneliformis mosseae
GTGATCCCTACACATTATTTGTAATTGAGTTCGTCATTCAGAATTCTTTAATTAAAATTATTCGTAATCTCGTCTTTTAAGTCTTCATACTTGATAGATTTGTTTAAGTTCAACGCATAGATTTGGTAAAGTTAAGAGTTAGGCAGATCCTAACGTCTTGACCGCAGTAAGCTGTAGTTAAGAAATTTCGAATAGAGACTTGATAACGTGACCACCTCGAGTTGAAGAATTCCACGGTGACAATATAGATACTCCATTTGTTTAACAAATAATAATATATTATATACTTCAAACTCTGATATCAACTTATAAAGATAAAGAGTTACACCAATATAATTTGATTATTACAAGCTATTCATAAATCTGTAATTAAAGAAGATGTTATAAAAGTAGTAAAAATCAATTCCTTAAGTTGTAAAATACTTTTTGATAAGTAATAGAAAGATTTTTTTTTTATACACTTGATACTTGATATATTAAGATTAAATTTATATATCATTTTTCAATATCCTGCTTGTTAAAGGTAAGAAATCAGTAACTATCCATTCAGTTGTAATCATTTTTAATTTTTTTTGTTTAGATGCATAATGTGAAATAGTCTTACTAATCATTTTATCAACATGTTATTGGATTTTGTTATTGTCAATATAGTTTTGATCAAAGATGTTGTTTAATTTTACCAGTTCCACCATCATGTTTATATCTCTTTTACATTCAACCACTTCATTCTTTTGAAAGATATTTTGCAAATATCACACCCTCAATCCCAAACGAAACTTGATTTTTTAGTAGAATCAATTGGGTTATCCTTATTAACTCAAATTTTTTTTTGAATTTGGTTCTTCTGCAGGTTTTCAGTAATTTTTCTTCTGGATTCAAAGTTAGAAAATCCATTTTCCTCTTGGGTTTCAATATCAGAGTCATGATAGTTTTTTTTCCATTTTGAAAAATAATATATGATGCGATCGATCTCCTTTTTTTCAATATTTATTAGTTTAACGTTACACAATAAAGTTTTTTAATCTTTTTTAGATTTACTTTTTTTTTTATTATTATTAAAAGTTTTTTTTTTTTGAAAATATTAAAATCAAATAAAAAAATAAATTTTTTACGGTGTAATTGCATTACTGTACGAAATGGTTAAACCCAATTAGCCACCTACTTTTATTCGGTTAGGCGCTACCATTACACGGAGATTCAAACATTACCTTTTAACAATATCAAGATTCACATTTCCAATATTTTGAAGCCATAGAAGAGATGACGGTCATTGATAAAAGATATCTCTTTTCGAGCACTTTCAATAAAATATTACGATAAAGGATAGACGCGTTTGGAACTCTTTTCGATATATGATTCGTGTTTTTGCTTCTTTTATGATTATTGTTTAATACCAACTTACTGTATATGGATCTATACAAGGTTGGAACTGAAGGATGATAAAGTAGAATCGTGTAGCAATTGATTCAGAATTGGTGGATCACTGGAAAATGCGTTCGCGTTTTCTATTTGATTCTGTTGATGATGACATTTTGGTTTGAATTGAACCTTTTGAATCGCCCTATTTAATTATTTTTCTTTTCCCTATTAATGATTTTATATTCATAGATTCCATAAAAGGGGATGTGTTGGTGTATTACGACATCAAGAGTTTCGGCAATTGGCTGAAAAGATTACTCTTAAGGTGTAATGGTTCATAATATTTATGAAAGTATTACTCGATTTGAACTCGTAACTTCCAAAGTGGGTCGACAATCGAAATAAGCGGTTTTTTTCTCCTCTTAATAACGTCAAAACTTTCTTAAAGTTTACCCAATGAAATAAAATTCCAGTTAATCTAAAAAATTTCTCATCATCACGTGTACAGAAATGGTTCAAGGGAACTCGAGATCAACGGGGTTTTTTAGCGAGTTAGCCGACTCCATTTGTTAACGAGGAGGATTTGCACTGCAATCCTGCACATCATTATTTGATTTCCTTTTTGCCATCTTCAAAAAGCTGCATCATTGGAAGGTAACCAAATAAATAATAGAGTTCATTCAATCATGTATAAATCAGCAAACGTCTTTGATATATAAATTTTTTTTTTTTTTATATATACTGTATATACTGTATTTATATATATATTAATTTTTTTTTTAAAATTTAAAAAAAAAGAAAAAGCCTGATTCAATTAGGAAAAAAAAAAAAATTACAAGTTTGGATTGGTCTTTTAATATAAATTCCCAATCCTTTAACAGACTCTTTCAATTACTCCCAAATATAGATATATATAAAAGCTTTACGTCGGAGGGAAGTACATTCGTTCCGAAGATTCCTGTTTACGGATGAAAATGGTAATTATAAATGTTACATAAATGAACTTATTAATAAAGTATTTTAAATGTGAAACCCATGAAGAATAACAAGTATAAATAAAAAAAAAAAAAAAAAAAAAAAAAAAAAAAAAAAAAAAGGAAAGAATTTTCATCACGTACCAAAAGATTATTTAAACAAAGAACCGAACGTTTTTATTTACACGTTGTCAAACCCTAAAAGAAAATTCCCATGTTTTTGTGAGACAAAAATTGAAAGTTCTATATATCCCTTTCAATTGTAATAATGGTCAAATATTCGGAATGTCGTAAGATTCTACCACTTTTGCATCGGAAATGGCCAAGTGACCCAAAATTTGGGTTACATTTGCGTGACTTGTTCAAGAAATTAAAGTTACTTCTACGGGCATTTCCAAGGGTATATAACCATGTTAAACTAATAGGAAGAATGATAAAACATTTAAGGTAACATAAATAGTATAATAAATTTTTAAAATAAAAAATGAAAGGATTACAAGTGATTGACAAATTGGTCATCTACTAGCTCGTTTAGGCTTAAAGCGTCTTGCCTTATTATATATTGTAGCATGTAACACCAAAGTCACATGGATTAACCCAAAAAAAAAAGATATAAATAGGGAAGCAATGCTGAAAAATTGTCTCTTCTCCCGTAAAACAATCGAACATACTTGACATCACAAACTGCGCCATTTTATCCTTCTTTAATACATAATTAATCACACTCACTTCTCATTTCTCACCCATAATACTTTCATTGGACGTGTTATAAAATGCCCAAGGTTCAGAACATCCTTCATCGGATGACATTACCCTTCCCGCCAAATATAAGCGTTGATGAGTTGTTGGAAAAATCTCGAAACAATAATTCCCAACCTGGAAAGGTACCAAACTGTTTTCTAATCTATAGGTTGGTTTGGGTGGAACAAATAAAAAGAGTTGGAATAAAGTTAGATTTGTCAGAAATTTCTAGCTTTGTCGGACATAAATGGAAATGTGAACGGAAAGAGGTAACAGATTATTATAGGAAATTATCTTCCGACGCCAAAACGAAATTTCGAACAAATTCCAAACCACGATTTATATTTCATAACAAATGTGAGTTGAATAACGCCGAGCAACCTCAAGATGATGCTTCTACAGATTCACTTCAAACGCCAGAAGGTGCTTCGCCTGGTGCGAGTTATTTTCACTTTCCCATGGATATTAACCACTCCTTTTCCGATCAGGATCCCACCATGGATTACTTTGCGGGTCTGACAAATGGAATGTCATTTGAAGCGGATCCTTCCATGCATCAAGGTTGCAGCCTTAAGGAGAGCATCAATGAGATGCTGCGGTTAATTTTCGCCATCACTCCGGAAACCTATAGTAAATTACATAATAGGGAAGGTGTAATCACTTCTGAAGAATTGGAGAGAATTAAATTTGTTCTTGAATATAATCGATCGATGATCTCTGAACAATCAAAAAGTTCATCCAAATGTACCTTGCTTAATCACATGTCTGCAATTAAAGCGAGGATGAATCAATTGGAATACGCCACCTCCGATGCTTTCATTGACATTAAAAATAATTTTAATGATTCTCAAATGAGTTTTGGATTTGATCCAACCAGAGAAATGTATGAGTCAACTCCGCAGGACTTGGCTTTCAATGCCGAAGGAAACGTTGACAGATTTACACAATCTGAAGTTTTGCATCAACAAGCGTTATTTACGCCAACTCCTTCCGAACACTTTGACTTTACGGACTCTCAATTTAATCATAATTATCCCTTATTAGTAAATTTCCTGTTTCAGCAGAATAAAATTTTTGTTGAAAAAAACAAAGAATTAGAAGAAAAAAGAAAAGAATACGAAAGAAGAATTGAAAGCTTAGAAGATCGATTTAGATATATTCACAGTATAATCAAAGTTTCGAGGGGGTTGATTTTTGGAAATAATGATATTTTATGACATTCTATTTTATAAAATTTTTATAAATATCAATGTAATATAGTTTTTTGCAAATTATTGGCATGCATTAGCACGCAACCCTTTTTTCCTTTATTCAATAAACATAAAATACAAAAAAAAAAAGAAAAAAAAAAAAAAAAAAAAAAATCATATACATATGTGTGCGCGATTTGTATATACAATCTTCATATTACTTAATAATTTTCTTTTTAATAGGAGTCTTGGCTTTTTTTTTTTTTTTTTATTTTGAAGAATAAAATTTTTTTTTTTATTGTTTGTAAAACTTGTAAACATGGATAGTTTTTTTTTTAAAAAAAAAATTTAATAAAAGATTTTGTAAACTAATAAATTTCCCTTTATATAATTAAAAGTCCAAATGATTCGGGTGTAATCTAATCAGAACAATATTAAATTCTTAAAAGGTTAAATTAAGAAAATATTACATAACTTTATTTGTAACATTTCGGAAAATGTTAATTTTTTCCGCGACTTATCAAGGAGATTTTCATCGCGTACATGTACTTCTGTGGAACCCAAGGGGGAATCTTTTAAGTTCATCGGAACAAATGTTCCGCATAAATGAAATCATAATGACTCATCGGAAAAGATCGCTCCCTAAAACATAATTATAAAAAGCTTTGTCCATCAACAAATACCTCGAAGAGTTAAGTCACGAAAATTTGATAAATTAAAAAAAAAAGCTTAAAAATGTGCATTAATGGACTTTTTTTTTCTTTTGAACTTCAAAAGTATGAGATTCTTGGAATTTCTTTGTAATAATCATTTCTTTAACTAATGAAATATTATTTACTTAACAAAGTTACCTCAAATTATGTATGCACGCACAAACACACACACATTTAAAAAGCATTTCAATGGGATTACGCCAATTTTCTAAAAAAGCAGAGAAAAAGGTCATTCAAAAAGTTGCATAAATTTTTTTTTTTTTTTTTTAAAACATTTTAACATTTGTAATCAAAAATAAATAAATAACAAAAAAATATTTCTTGGCGACTTTTGTGTGCACCCTCCCAAAAAAGAACTTTGTAAAATGAAAACAAAACCATTAATAATTTTTTTTTTCTAATAACACTTCTCGTGCCTTGATCTTTTTAAGAAGATCAACTATACAATTACTTTACTTCGTCAAGTGCAGCTTTTCATTTGCATGTGACGTCTCAAGCCACAGCACTGTCATTTAATGTGAATTTTTGTAAGAGTTGAATAAAACATTCCTGTGAGGAATGAAATTCTGATATTGAAAATTTATTTTAAGTTTCTCGTTTCAAACTAGAATAGTTTTGGACGTTTTTTAATGAAATAATTTTAATTTATCAAGTTTATTGAAATAAAGTTTATGAAATCATTTTGATTAAAGAAGGATAATTCTGTTGAAATAAATTTGGGAAGGGAATTAAAGTTTGGTGGCGAATAGTTTTTAATGAATACGCGCATCAAGCCCGCAGTAAATTTCATCATATGACTTAAATTTCAACTTTTAGTTTTAACTAAAGAAAGGAATGACCACTAGTAAACAAACCATTGGTCTTTCTAAATTGGATCCGGGATTTACCGGAAGGTCCGTGCGATTCCGTAACTTTATCGTTATGGCATTTTGGGTGTCAAATTACCTAAAAATAAGAATATAAAAGGACGCTTCACCAAAGAAAATTTTCTTCGTGAATTGTAACCCTTTTTTTTTAAAAAAATAATATAAATATAAAATAAAAAAACTTATATATATATATTCCAAATATCATATATGAACAATCTTGTACAGTTCAGATCAAACCTTCGTCCAACTTATCCACCTCAAATAACAATTCAAGAGATCATTGAATTCTTATCATCGACAGTTCCTAGACGATCATTTCAACCAACTAACGCATTTAAGGTATATCGTATAGCAACTATTCTTCAAATGCGAACCAATAACAATGATTTGATGATCCTTTCTGGAAGTTTAGTTTCAACAAATTATTCAATGGAATCTCTTGAAGTCAAACGAACTTATCAAAGGTTAGCTTTAGAAGTGAATAATGAATTGATAACTAGGTAAGTAATTTATTTGTGTATCACTATATCACATGTATCATCAGCTGACTGATACAATGTTCGTTTTGACAGACAAATTCATGCATGACCAAACCGTAAATATTCACATCATAAAATGCTTCAATTTAAAACTTCGCATATTTATTTTGTAACTGCGAACTTGATGTACTTTACATTACTAAAAATAAAATTTTTTTGCTTTAACTTTATTGAGAAACTATGGTCCCATCTTAATGAATACTTTCATAATCGAAAATAATTTTATAACTTTATGTTTCTGAATCTTGGCCTTTATGAATTTGCGAATAAAAGCGACAGGTTTGACTTATATATATAAATCATGGTTAATATATGATTTATTTCAATTATAGATACTGCGGCATAAAGTACAATTTGAAATACTCTCTTACTTTAAATGAAAATCTTTCAATCAAAACATTTAACTTTCAAAGGTATTGCTAAGATTTTTTTATTTTCCTTTTTTCCTTTTTTTTTTGTTGTTATTGTAAATCAAAAGAAGTGTAACAAATCGTTTCTTTGGAATCATGATACGAAATCCCTGTATCGAGAATCTCTTGATATTTTATTTATTGATAACATATTTTTTGAAATTTTCATATCAGCTGTTAACAGCAATCATAGACGGACGAATTTTTTTCATTTTTCTTAATATTCTTTACGTATTGTTAATCTATTGAATGCTGTAGCAACAACTATAACTCTATTATTATGTCATCCCTAAAAAATTTTATTCATGTGCCTTATTTATATTAATATTTTTTTTAAAAAAAAAACATTCATTTATTTATTTATTCATTTATTTTACCTTTATATTATCATATTATCTCTAAGTTTCTTGTTTAGAAAAATAAAATCCAAATTCAATCGAACTACTGAATATCAATTTTTTAAAAATAAAATTTTGAATTTTAATAACAATAAGGAAATTCTTCGTAATCTAATAAACAAAGAATTAGGCAAGGCTATTATCATAGCGGTGAAAAAAATTTTACTGGAAATGTTCCAATACGACGAGGAGAAATATTGGTTGATTTATTATCTAATGACTATGAAATTTGGCTCAAATAATAGTTAAATTCATTATATCCTGCAGATCCTGGAATATTTGATCTTAGTGACGGATTAACCCCTAATGTTATTTTCTTGTAACGTTTCTGATAGATTACCGTTCACATTCAATGATTACGCATCGTTTGAATGTTCCTATACATCTTTTGGAATTGTTAATATTAAACGAGAAAAGGATATGTATTAAATACTATCTATCCATAATTCTAATAAAAAATTAATACATACATACTTTGAAGTAATGCGTCTGACGAAAATTCCTAAGAAAAAATAAATTATTATTAAGGTCATACAAACAATATTGGCAAACAATTATGATAAAAATGAATCCATTGTTTTCTTCTTTGAATATTTAATCACTTAATGATGTAACTACATCAAATTCTCCTTCCGTCTTTATCACAAATCACTTTTCTTTCTCGTTATTGCAGAGTATACGCGCGTCATCATCCATCGAATGTATTATTTCGTCTTATTAATACTCTTTGAACTAAAATTAGATTACTTAGATTTATGCGATATTGATTTTAATTAAAAAAGAATTTTTTTTTTTTTTTATTTAAATTACAGTACATCAAATGTTAGTTGTGTTCCTCATAATTTTCGGTATCGTTTCTAATTCGTATATACATCATCAATCTAAATTATACTCATGTAGGAATTAATGAGATTTTTCGTTAAATGCAATTCGATTAACAAATCAAATGAATTATCTCTATCCTTGAGTACCAATTTTATGTAAGTCACGTGAAATTTCTTACATTACTGACATAAAGTGCGTAAAAATAGCCGAGCCCAGCTATACCCATCAAGAAATTATCAATAAATCACTCTTTGTTTCGATTCAAACCACTTTGGGAGTTCATCCTTTTAAATATCACCTGACTCCTTCTGTGCTCATTCCAATATTCTGTTTGTAGTGATTACAGCCTTATACAACGTAAAATACGAGATTGCACCAATTTGACATGCAATTTGACGCGTATCTCTGGCTAAGGTCTCTGTTTTGTCGCAAGATTATCCTATTAAAAGGAAGTTTTTGAGTCAACAAAAATAAGAAATTTCAATCAAAACATACGGACAACTATAATGATCAAAGCATGAATTATTCATTCACAAAATCAGAAATATGATATGTATGAAGACGTTGATGGTGAATGAGGTACTGGTAATATTGGTGAAGTTTCCTTTGGTTCGAGTACCAGTGATGTTTTTGGGAATGATGGATGACGTTGAGGACTTGCTGTAGCCAAAAGATGTTTAGTCTGAATTGCGGGTGTGACCTAGATGTAGATATGTAAATTTTAAGCAATCCATACATCAAATATAAAATTACATCTGACTCTCAAGGGATGTAAATAACCGAGCTAATAGATTATTTACCAGTGTATCAATCATCGGGACTTAAATTCTTTCACATTAGTTAAAATCGCTAGCATCAAATTTATCGACTGTAATTTTCTGGATATCGATATCGGAAAGAATTATTTTTTTCTGGAAATCATTGACTCAAGTACCTTCTACATATTTAGGAAGTCGGAAAGGCGTCGTTCTCTCAAGATTAATAATTGAAAATTCTTTTTTATTGAAATCTGATGTTGTAGAGTATGGAAAATTGTGCTTAAGTTTGCCTTCGACTAAATGTTCGTGATTCTGAAAGGGCGTTCATACTGCTGACCAGTGTTGGGTTTGGTCACTTATTATATCCAAAAGAACATATATAAGTTTATAAGTTCAATTGGATTGGATAAATGTTTGATGTGTTGTGACTCTCAACGAGTCTGGGAAATTCATTTAGAGATCAGAAAAACCAACAGAACAATTACTTTAAAAAATTTATTTATGATATTATGTCTAACTTTTGTGATCCTCTTCTCTTGAACGAAGATAAGATCGAACTTAATAACTATATTAAAGTTCATTTACTAAATATATTTAAATAAAAGGCATATCATACATTCCATATATTAATTTAAAAGAATTGTAAGTTTTAAATATTAATTGTTTTTATATTATTATTATAATAATTTTTAGTTACTTAATAAAATAAATTTAAAATCTTAAATTTAAGATCTAGATTTAGTATATTAAATAAAAAATAAAATTATATCAATAAGATCTATTTGAACTTTTGTTAATTTTAATGATATATGCTGTATTTTTCCTTTCTTTCAATTTTTATAAGAATAAAAGTTATTATTAGTATTGTTAACTAATTGTATTTATTTCTTCTTTTATAAAATAAATTATTTTATTCAATAAAACAAGGTATTAAACAAATATATAAATAAAATTAAGTATAATTTATTACATTTTGTTTATTTGTCATATGTTTATAACTTTTTAATTTATGCTTTTTTTAATATTTTTCATTATTTTCATCTATTCTTCTGGTTTATTATTCTTTATAACTGAGAAAAAAATAAAGAAATATTAACAAACTAAAATTAAATTAGTTAATAAAAATAATTGAATTATTAAAGATCAATTTATATATTAAAAAAAATTAATTTGATAATAATTTATTTAAAATTATAAATTTTAAGCTATAATATTTGATTATATAAATTTTCTTAGAATAGATCATTTTTATTTAATAGGAATGTTAAATCCAGTCTAGTCCTAATCTGATCCTAACTCCTTAACCTAAAAAAGATCTAGTTATAGAATTGAGTCTTAGGATTGGATTCTAGGATCAAATTTCAAGACTGCAATCCTAAAATTACAATACTATAGAAATTAAGACTTGTAGTTTTAGAACTGCATTCTTATAAAAATTAAAACTTAAAATCTTAAGATGTAATTTTATAGAAATTAGAACTTATGACCCTAGAATTGCAATCCTATAGAATTAGAATTTGCAATTCTAGGATTACAAATTTAAATAATATATAAAATTTAGTTTACTAAAATATTATAGACAATAAATGTTTTAGTTGAATGATAAAAGACTATTCTTTATAAATAATGATGTATTATTTAACTAGAATGATAAAATATTTATTTAAAAAGAATAATAAAAAATCGTTCAACTTGAATAATAAAATAATCATTCTTGAAAAATGATAAATAATTATTCAACTTGAATAATAAAATAATTGTTTAAAAAGAATAATGAAGAATTATTCAAGAAGAATGATAAAAAAATCATTCAACTTAAATGATAAAATAATTATTCAAGAAAAATAATAAGAAATTATTTAACTTAAATGATAAAATAAGAAGAATGATGAAGAATTATTTAATTTAAATAATAAAATAAAAATTGTTTAAGTTCAATTAGAATAATAATCTATTTATTATTCAACTAGAATGAAAATAAATTATTTTTTTTAAATAATTATTTATTTATCATTTAAGTTAAACAATTTCATTATTCTATTTGAATGATTAATTTTTTATAGTTCAAGTTTATTGATTTAATTAAATGATATATTATCATTTATAAAAACTGTAACCTTAAACTGTAAATTCTAATTTCCATAGAATTATAATCTAAGATTACAAGTTCTAATTTCTATAGAATTGCAATTCTAAAACTGCAGATTCTAATTTTTATAAAATTGCAATCCTAAGATCACAAGTTCTAATTTTTACAAGACTATATTCTAGGATCACAATCTTATAATTTAAAGAATTTTAAACTGAATTAAACTTTATAAACATATTTAAGACTTAGTCCTATAAAATTTTTTTAATATCCCTATTATTTAATAAAATACAAATTTTTATATATTAAACTATATTATTTAAATATATAATAAATATTTTTATTATTTTTATTATATAACTTAATCTTTTTTTATTATTAAAAGTCATTAAATAAAAAAAAAAGTTAATATTTTATATATATTATATTTCTTATATTTTAATATAAATTTTTTATTTTAATATTATTTTAATGCTTTAAAATATTTTAAATTATAAATTATTATAATATTATGATAAAAACTTTTTTTATTTTAATATAATAATACTAATTATTATTTTTAATATTATAAAATAAAGTATATAAAATAATATATTAAAATAATTATTTTAGTTTACTAATAATATTTAAATTTTTATATAAGATTTATTATTTAATATATTTATAAAATATATTTATTTATAAATAAATATATCTAAAATTTAATAACATTAATTTATTAATTTTTCTTAAAAAAATAATAAAATACTATTTTTAAAGGTTTTAATATAATTATAAATCATAAAAATAAAACTTTAATATTACAGTCAACTCTTGTTATAGCGAACTCTTGTTATAACGAATTTTTTGAACAAATATAATAAAAATACTCTTATTATAGCGAATTGGCCAATCAAATCTCTTAAAATCTTCACTATAGCCTTATAGCAAAGTTGAGGTCTAGGACATAGAGTTCGTTATAACAAGAGTTGACTATATAAATTTTATTATAATAGATTAATATTATTTTATTATAATATAAAGTATGATAATTATAATATAAAAATTAATTAATATAAATAAAATATATAACTATATTTAAAAAAAATATTATTATATTTATATAGAATATTTACAGTGTTATGACAGTTTTGTAGCTTTAAATAAAATCTTAAAAAGGTAAATAAAACTAAGATAATTACTTGAGAAATTATAGATAAGGATTTACAATAATATTAAAAATTATTTTCAATATAAAAACATATAAGAAAAACATAAAAATAACTCAAAAATATTTCAGAGATTATACTTCAGAGACTTCAAGTCAATATAATGAATCAATATAATATTATACAATAAGTTTATTAACTATAATTAAAGGGATTATACAGATGCAAAGGGATCACAAATAATTTATAACAAGTTCAAAGGATTATAAAGGATAAGTTTTATACTTAGTTAATTATACTTTTTTATTAATATAATAAATTTAATACTTCAAAGATTAATATTTCATCAATGCTTAGACTTAAAAAAATACAGAAATATTTATGCATATTAAATAATTAATTAAATAAACTAAATTAAATATATCAAAGAAAATAAAGTTATTATTTCACTAGGCAATAAAGTTACTATATTAATAACTAAATAGACATCTATAATCTACATGATTATTAAGGATAATAAATTGATATCCAGAAATTTACATAAGGATCGATGACAATAAAATTGATAAAAAAATCTTTTTAAAGATCTATATGGCAATACAATTGACTTTCTAATCTACCAATTAAATCTATCTAAAATTTTACCCATCATAACAGAAAAAAGACTCTAAGAATATTTTAACTAAATTAAAATCTTAATATATTTTTATCTAATAATAAACTAAAATATAATAAAAATTAAAATTTTATTAAAAAATTCCTAGAGCCTAATTTTTCTAGCAATCTTCTTATATTATTATATAAAGTAAAAATTTAATTGATTATGTATTATATAAAAAAAATTTTTTTTGTATTAAATTTATTATTATTTTTATTTTATATTATAAATTATTTATAATATTTAACTTAGTAAAACCTTATAAAATTTATATAATTTAATACTAAAATTATTTATTAATAAAATAATAGATATATATAGTAATATTTTAAAAATGATTATTATTAAATCATTTATATTATTATAAATTACAGATAAATAATTAAATTAAATTAATAATAAATTTTTTGCATTTTTATTAATTATATAAAATAAAATATAAAAATATATTTTACTAGTTTAAAAAATTAATAATTATGTAAAATTTTATTTATACTGCATTTATTTAATTAAATTAATTAATAATCAAAGAAAATAAATTAAAATATACATAATATTATTTATAATTAGAATGGAAATCATTGTAAATATAAAATAAAATACTATATATTCAATTTATAATAATAAATAATTGAAACTTTTATCAATGTTATCAAATTGACAAATTTTTAGTGATGTATGCATGCAGACAAATAGACATCATCATATGATCATATTATTGAATTACTTTGCATAAATATATATATAGCAATAGTCCTTCACTTCACTTTAGATAATTAAAACATAATAAATTTTATTTAATAATTAATCAAAAAGATATATTAATATAACTATAATATTAAGTATTAATATTTAATTATATTTAATAAATAATTAAGTTTTAGATTAAAGTTTCTATTTTGTTAGTATTAATTATTATTATGTAAAAAGTTTTTTACTATTAATATTAAGGTATTATATTATTAAAAATAAAGGTTAATTTTATAATTTATTATAAAAAATTAAATCTAATTTATATTTAAATTTGTTTATAAAAGCGTATCTATGACTGTAAAAAATATATAAACTATAACATAAAATTTTATAATAACTTATAAAGTATATAATAAAGTTTAATAACTTTAATAATGGCTGATAAAAATATTATATTCATTATTAAGAGGATTTGTTAATTTAAAATTAAATTCTTTGTAAATTTAATATTTTTGAATAAACCTTCTGTAATCTTTTAAAATTATTATTATATATAATAATTATATTTAAAATTAAATTATTCTTTTTTACATTATATTTTTCAAAGAAAATAATTACCTAGTTGATTTTGATTTTTTTTTTTTTTGTTTCACTTGATAAAAAACTACTAATCTAATCCAAATTATTTTTATTTGCGACAAAATATTTACAACCTAAGAATCGAATTCGATCATTTAAAATTGATTTTGACGTAATTCTTTTGAATTATGGACTCTCAAAAGGCTAGAGATTTCATTTATCCAAGCACCTAATTTAGAGAATTTTGAATCTTCTCTCAGGCCCATTACTGAGCAGTTGGTATTTCCTTTTATATTTCCTTAGTATCTTAATAAAATATTGTTTCTTCGTTTGAAATAATTTTTTATAGTTGATCGAAATTCGTGCTTATTTGCATTTTCTGTCAAGAGAAGCCTTCTTGGATGATCCATAAGTAAGTAAATTTCACTAATACAAATTTGGATAGGTTTGAGAATTACTACTAACGATTTATAATAATCATTTAAGTCGGTCAATACCAAGCGTAAGGCTTTAAAAAGTCACGCAATTCGTTACTATCAAGCTTTTCCCACCTGAACTGCTGACTCATACGGTGTATGAGTTTTAAGTCTTTCGAACTTTAATTTATCGTTCGTGGAAAGTTCACTATCTAAAGGGAAAAAAGCGCTTAATACTAGACATGTTATAAAATAATTTTAATTGGCATCATTCCTGTTTATTCAAAAATTATAGATAAATGTAAATTTCATAATGTGAAATCCTAATAATTTCAAAATAAATAGGAAATTAATTAAAAAATATTGATTTTTCCTCCCATTCGCAAATGGGCTGTTCAAAAAAAAATGATGCAAGTCCGTTAAATTTTTTAATTTAATGCAATCATTGCTTTAAATGGAATTGATATTAACAGATCAAATTTTTTATATATTAACGATATTATCTTGTGACTTTATGATGTTGATTTAAAATTATGAAGGGAAAGTTCATTATCATTCTCTTTCTTGTTATTTAAAAATAAAATTGAAGAACTACTTTATGAAACCACGAAAAAAGTAAATATTTTTTTTTGTGTTGTAAGCTTAATAACATGATTTTATTTTTAGGCGAATTATACTTTTGAAAATCCACTGGAAAATAAACTTATTAATATATTTATAGAAGACGAATTGTTTTAATCAAGAAAAAGGCAAGATTTCAATTAACCATTATATCCATGTTATCAAAAATCTTATTGCTAAAAAGCTATGGCAACTTTTTAATGGTAAACACATCGATTTTTTTTTAATTATAGAACAAAAAAAATTAATAAATGTATTGTTTAACTCCGTGATATCAAAAAACAAGATTTGTCTACAAATCGAAAATGGATTTGGCAGATTACAATATAAATTTTTAGTGATGTAATTGGAATCCTGATTTTCCTGATTGAGTTATTGCATTATATAATTTCCTGATTGAGTTATAATTTTTATTTGTGTTATATACACAAATTAGGAAAAATTTTTTTTTGTCGTAGCTACAATTTTACCGGTATGACATCAAATACCAATATTATCATACTAAATTCTCAACAACATGTGGATTCGTAAATATTGTCAAACACTTAACTATAAAAATTACTTGAAAAAAACCAACCTAATTTCTGTATGGATTTTTTATTTGCCTGGTCGCATTAGTTATTTAACAAATCCGACCAATCAGTTAAATTAGTTTTGCAAAGCATATTATTAGGTATGTTGATTTTATGAATCGTCTGTTGTCAAGTGGGTAGGAAGGTTATTTCTCTGATAAATGTTCAAAAAAAAAAAGTGCGTAATTAATAATGATATGAAATATCACGTAATAATTAATGACTTTGAATGATTGAATTAAAGAACGCGATTTATTCAAGTCTCATTAAAAAAATGACAAATAAAATAAGTAAGACACTATTTTTTTAGTTTAAAGATAAAATATCAAAATTTTTAACATGCTGAAGTTTATACGGAAGAAAGAATAATTATGTTTGATGTTTTCTTTAAAATATATACCAATTTGTATTTTACTTATAACATTTAATATTGAACTTGATCAAAATAAACTAATATTTCTAAAATATGGGACCAATACTACTTTCCATTCCACATTCGCGTATATGTATTGATAGTCATAATCCAAATCCGCCTCTTGATCGTTCAGAGCTTCATTGATTCTATTCGGTTCTTCGAAATAGTCATGAACGGGATAATTGTTAACTTGAGTAATGCTAGTAGAACTGCATTAGAATCTTGAATCGTATGATCTCCACTTAATGAATTCTCAAAGCCGTGGTTATTATTGTCATAACCCGTTCTAACCTCTTCATAATTCAATTCGAACAATTGACTGTTATCAGAACAAAGACCCGTAACATTAAAATCATCATTCGTATGATTTCCACTTAATGAATGTTGCGCAGGAACCATGTCGTGGGTATTATTGTCATAACCCGATTCTGCTCCATAAACACTAGTTGCACTCTCAGTATTTTGATAGAAATTTTTTAAGTGGTCGGGTTCATCACGTTTTGCAATATTAGAAAGTAGGTTCTTGGGAGGTAATTTCATATGTTTGTCATATACAAATTTATAAGGATAATTTTGATTTCTTTGCTTCCTCATTTTTTTTTTTTTTTTTTAAAAAAAAAGAAAAAATAAAGAATGTATGGTATTTTATAAAAAACTTTACATACTGTATTACCTCAAACAAAATTTATATTATTATTACGATTTTGCCGATCAATATTTATTATTTATACTGCTTTTTATAATTATTTATATTGTTACTATAAAATTTTGTTATAAATAACCGTCTATTTCGCACAAAATTTGGGGGGGTTTTTTTTTTTTTTTTTTTTTCCTTTTGGTTTTTTTTTGTTGACTTCCTATTGTTCGTCGTTTTTTCGCTCAGTTGAAAGTCGACTAATTTTATAAATATTACTTTGGTCATTCAGAGATGACAAAAGTTGCCACTAAGAACATGAAAAATTCTTAAGTAGAAATTTTGACCTTAAATTATTTTTTTTGTATTTAAAAGAGTGCATTATCTTTATACCCTTATGTGACCACTTGTTTGCTGCAGCATGATATTCTACAGTTTAATAAACAATTAAATTTAAAGAAACATTCCGGACTGCAATATATATAACAGTAGACAATACGTTTTCTATATAATAAACACCGCCCTACCAAATTTTTTAATATTCTAAATACAGTTGACCCAATGAGGAAGAATTAATAAGAGAAATAGAACGAAAACAAAAAGACTTAGCAAAGAAAAGAGCCCAACAAAAACCAAAAGTGAAAAAGAAACCCCCAGCACAACCACCTATCATTAACATGATAATTGACCAAAAAAAAATTGATGTAATTATAAAAATACTACCGTATACATCAGGAATATTTTTAATGCAAATTTACGGCGTAAGGATACGTAATATTTACGTTTTTAGCATTGCGAAAAATTACGGGCTTATGATGTAACTTGGGCCAATGTCAGTGTGCTTATAAAGAGGGATGTGACTATATATGGGGTGACTATATAGAGGGTCGACATTATATTTATTTATTTAAATGATATACAGTCGACCCTCTATATAGTCATTTCCTATATAGTCATTCCTCCCCTATAAGCACATTTTTAGGCCAAAATTAATAATAAACTTATTAAAAATCCTCTTCTATATAACTTTTTTTATAATCACTCCAAATTTTTTTTGGTCCCGAAGGGTGTAACTATATAGGAGGTTAACTGTATATTTATTATAGACTTTTGGTAGGAAGGTGACAGTGTACTAGATAATGAATATGTTGTGAATACAATATAAAGCCGATATATTTATTGTTCTTTTCTTTTTTTGCCCATATTCTCATTTTGATAACAAACGCCTAAAGCGGAATCAGTTGAGTTAATTAGGATATTTAGGCAATTATAACTTATAGGATCTAAGTTCAGTAGAAATGTGTGTCTTGCGCACAATTCTATTTGGATGGCCTGAGCGGTTGAGAACAAGGCTATTTCTTCCTAAGAAGGAGCCTTTTGAAGACAGCAATACATTCGCCTTTATTATACTGTATCATTGCTATTATGAGCATCTTTTTTTTGATTTAAATAAATCGATGATATTTAGAAAATCAGCGAAATACAGGAATGATTTTACAAATCCCGCTTGCTATTCATAAGTATAACGAACGAAAAAATAAAAACATGTTGCTTCACCAATCAGATTTTGGGATTAAATACCAGGTATTATTGAAAATTCGGATGAATTTATTTGATAAAAGTTTCGAGTAATAACTTTTATTAATAAAATATTAATAAAATACTGGGAATTAATACGGAGATTAGAAAGTTAATTAATATTAATTAATTTCAGGTCATTTGATATGAAATTACGGGTTAGGCGCAGCATATTATAATTGTTTATTATTCTAATTTTAAGAAAAAATATTCAATTAAAAATTGCAGTTCAAATCAATTTTTTAAAAATTGCGACTAAATAATTTATTTAAAAAAAAAAATAAATTAAAAATAAATTAAATAAGGATCAATTATTAAAATAAATAAATAAATAAATAAATTAAATATATCGAGATAATTATGAAAATAAAAATAAATTAATAAAATAAAAAAAATAAAATTAGCAGTATTAAAAATATTTTAAAAAAATAAATGTATAAACCCATGATTAAATCCGCTCAGAATTTAACCGAAACATAAAATAAAAAGTCCAAAATTATGAAAAATAATTAAATAAAAAAATATATATATTTATAAAAAATTTACTTTCAACCATCACAATCAGACCTAACTCGACCCTAATCCGATGACTCTAACCTAGGGCATTTAATTGATAAAAAAAATCATAATCGATGATTTAATCGATCTCTTACTCACTTAATCAATTAAAAATCGATTTATTTGATTGATCACGTGTGATTGATTTCTTAATCAATTGCATTGTTCAATCAAAAAATAAACTAAAAATCAAATTTTAATTGCTCGATTATTGATTGATTTATTAATATTAATATAAGCATCAAAAAGTTACAATAAGCTAATTTTTATCAATTACAAATATTATAATAACTACTAAAATCTCTTTAATTTGCCAACATACAATTATACAAAAGGATTATAATATTTACTATTTCGTTTTACAAACAATAATTCATTAATAGTCTCTGGTTTTAAACTGGTCTGATCTTTGATAATTTGATTTCCAGCATCACTAAAAAACCGCTCACTTGGAACAGATTTGGCTAGTATACTCAAATATTTTCTAGTTATTTTAAATAAAGTTGGAAATTTCTTTTTATTATTAATCTACCATTGAAATGGATCCATTTCAGGTATAGCTTATAGAGTTCTAAAATTATCCAAATAGCAATTGATTTCATCATCATTTTCATCTATTTCATATGATCCAAATAAACGCAATTTAAACCCGCCTGTTGGATAATTATTTCTTAAGTTTATTTGAGGTATAACAGTTTCTTCAACATTATTTCTTTTAGTTAACCGGGTCGAAATAATATTAGTTTGGTGTTTATGTTTTCTATTCTGGTCTGGCATTTAAAAGGATATTAAAAAAAAAATTTGAATTTTTCATGTTAAAATTAAACGCGTTATGATGATCATCCGATATTTAAAAATTTAAATATTATAAATAAAAATTCCAATACTTTGAAATGCATTTTTATGATGAAAAAAGCGAATAATGCTACAACTATGACTATTTTATTTGAAAAGCTTCAATGTTAAAAGACCAGTTGCTATGTCTTACGAATAAAAAATTTTTAGGAATTTTTTTTTCTTTTTTTTTTAATGATATTATTTAGTTTTGTTTATTGTTTATTTATATGTCATATTATATCATAATGACATAATCGATCAAACATAATTGTTAATCGATCATTCATAGAAATTTAATCAATTAAAATTAATTAAAGTTAATTCAATTTTGATCGATGACAATATTCTGCGATCGACAAATTGATTGAAATAATCAATCATTAATCTTACTCGATTCGATTAAAACCCTACTCTAACCAATTCTAAACCAAAACAAACCTTAACCTTAATTCTAAACCCTAATCATATGAATTAAATTTAATAAAAAGTTATAAAATTAATTATTATAAAAAAATTATTCACAACTAATGTAAAAAAATCAATTAAAAAATTATAAACACAATTATTGTAAAAAAATCTCAATTAAAAATTACAAAATACAATAAATGTTAACGTTAAAATATAATAAAAATAAATTAAAAATTACAAACAAAACAATTAATTAAAAATAAATTTTAAAATAATTAAAAAATTTATAAAATTTAAATAGATTAAAAAAATGCTAATTAATTATAATCAGTTTCATAGAATATTACAATAAACAATCTGGATTTTTCACAAAATAGAAAATTTATGCATTACCTATTATAAAATTGTTAATTAAATTAAATGTTTAAAATTAGAAATTACATAAGTATTAAAATTAAAATTAGAATTAAATTAAATTTGATTTATTTATAAAAAAAAAAAAAAATTTATTATATATTAACATTAAAATTAGAATTAAGATTAAAATTAAGATTAATTAATACTCAAAAAAAATACAAATTTACTTTTTTTATATATAAAAATTTTTAAATATTATTAATAAGAAAAAATTAAGTTTTAATATCTTTTTTTAACATATTATTAACCTTAAATCATTTTCTAAGTAAAACTGCTAATCCTTTATATATATTATACTAATATATTTATGCTAATATACTTCACTATAAAAAAGTCACATTTTACTAATTAGGTTTTTGAAATTATTTATTATATATTGAGATAAATTATATAAAATTTAGATAAATTTATTAATAAAAATTTTAATTAATTAATTTTATTAATAATATTATAAAATAGCAAAATTTATATTAAATATTAGGAAATTAACTAAAAAATAATATTAAAACTTAGAAAAATTAATTTAAATTAATTAATTAATTATTATCTTTGAAAATAAATTACAAATTTAAATCTATTTATTTAATAAATTTTATAAAAGATAAATTTAAAGATTTGCTATTAAAAATTGCAATTTAATTAAAAATTTAAAATTAATTAAAAAAATTAAATAAAAATTAGATAAATCTGATAATTAATTAAATTTTAAATTTTAAAAAATAACTAAAAATTAATATATAAAAGGTGACTATAATTTATTTTAAAAATATTAATATATAAATCTATGATTTTTAAAATAAATCATATAGATGCTTTATAATAAAAAGTAAAAAAACTAAAAAAAAATTTTTAAGTTAATATTAAATCTGAATTTATTTTATTAAATTTTTTTAGTAATTTTTTCTTTTTTACTACAAAATACTTATGATTATAATTTTTAGAAATTAATTTTTATTATATATAATATTATATTATATTTATCTCTTAAACTGTCAATATAAAATTATTTTTAAACATTTTAAAAAACTTAAAATATTTTAACATCTAATAATTATAAAAAAATAAAATAGAAATTTTAGATTTATCATATAATGATATATTTAATGGTAATATTTTAAACTTTTAAATTAATAATTATTAATATATATTAATTTTTAATTTTTTAAAATAATTTATTATCTAATAATTATAAAAATATAAAGGATCAGTGTTTCTAGTTTAGTTAGTAACAACTAAACTCTGATTGTAAATTACATTACAATAGCTATAGGTTTAGATCTTAGCTGAGATATAAAACTAAATAATTTTTATAAGAAATTCATATGTAATAAAATACCTAAATATTGAGTTTTGAAGAATAAATAGATATAAATGAAGTTAAAGATCAATAAAAACTTGATCTTTGCTAATAGGTCTGTAATAAATACTATCTTATATCTTTAAATTTAGGGAGTTTTTATACAAGTAAGAAAGTAATTAACTAGTTATTAATAGATCAGATTAATTTAAAAATAAAATTACCAGTAATAATAGACTGTATTATATATAATATTAGACTGATCTAACTATTATAAGGATTAGAAACTGAATTCAATTTTCAAGTGTATTTGATAATATTAATATGAAAGTCATCATCTAAAAAAAGAACCTGATCCTATATTTTAATAGTTATCAATAAGTTAAAATCCTATAAATTAAATTGGTAAAAATAAAGTATAATAAACTCAATATATAAAATGATCCTTTCATTCTTAATATAGCAGTAAAATTCATGTAAGTTTATTTGAGCTAAAAGTAAATAGCTTATGATGAACTAACTACTTTCAGTGATCTAAAATAATGGTAATATTCTATATAATAAAAATCTAATCATAGTTACTTTATAAACTTTATAAGTTATGTAAGATCTAAGTTAATCATATAATTAATTACTCAAAAAGTCACAAATTTCTTTAGAATCTGTATTTTATATAAGTGACTAATGTAAATTAATTTTGTTAAAATAAAAAATAATTATAAAAATATAAAATTTAGTATATTAGATTTATCATATTAAGACTATAATGCAGCGCATCTATACTTATCAAAAATTTAGATGTAACTGCAGATCATATCTTATCTTTCAGTTTGTGTAAATATTAAAATTAATACTGATAAAATAATAGATTAGGTTCTTCTCTTTCAATCTATCAGCTTTAATTTTAGATTGCATAATTTTTGATAAAGTTATTAAGGTTTAAATCATATAAAAGAAATGATTTTATTAATAAAAAATCAAAAATTCAGAAAAGCTAAAATGATGAATTCTACATGATTTATAATGTAATTCAATTTTCATGAGTTAGATAAATATATTGCAAAGTTTTTTCCTACAGTTTATCAAGCATGCCACGAGTTAAAAAATGATAAAGGCTTATAAACAACAGTCTCGAACATCAGATGGTAAATTTGAACTGAAAAAAGAATAAATAGCTTCTATCACAAAATAAATTGATAAATACTGAAGAAACTGATAATAATATTTATGGAGAATTTAATGATGCAAGTAAATAAAAAGATAATGATAACAGCGAATGGGAGAATGAAATTGATTTTGAAAAAGAAAGGACATTCAATTGAAACTTTTGAGAAAAGGATTAAGTAAATTAAACAATTATCATTTTACAGTAATTATTTTTTTTTATTAATCATTCATATATATTTTAGAGTGGAATGCAGATAATGAATTTAAGAAAAAAAAATGGGATTCATATAAGACTAGTAAGATACCAAAATCGATATATTATGATAAATAGGTTTAAGTAGCTTATTTATAAAATCGGCAATTAGTATATCAAAAATCACAAGGTTTTTTTCCATTCAATTTAATGTTAACAGTATAATTACATATTTGGATAAAAATACTGAAACTAAAAGTGAACAGAGCAAATCAGATGAAGAGGACTTATATAAAATTAATAAAATTAATATAAAGATAAAGGCTTTGAAAGAAGAATTAGAAGGTCATCATAATAAAATGAAGGTTAATGAATATAATAAGAAAAGAGCAATTTTTGAGTATTTGAAATTATTAGATAAAAATGGTGCTGGAAAAGTAAAAGCAAGTTTAAATGCTGCATAAATAGTTTCATTGATGATAGAGTTTAAAAAGTTTGACAAATATGATATTAGGCTAATTATTAGCTTTTTCATAATGCACTTCTTACATTATTTTAAGAAAAGTATCAAAAATCTATTCAATTAATAGATGATGAGAATGTTGCTGAAAGTGTTATGTTTAGATTCAAAATCAAAATTATAAAGTTACACCTACAAAATTTAAGGAGTTTATAGAACAAAACTTATTAGTTCAGTTAGGAATGAATAAGAAAAAACTATTAATATTTTAATTGCAATTCGTTAGCTTTATATTCTTGGGTATATAAAGCAGAGACAAAAGCAAGATATATATTATGATAGACATGAATATGCAGATGTAGTTCAATATAGAAATAAATTTTTAAAGCAGATCTTTGAGTATGAAAAGTTTATGTCATATTATGAGGGTAAAAATATGGATTAGATCTTACCTGATTTAGCAGAAGATGAAAAAAAACACATCTTAGTGACACATAATGAATGTATTTTTATTCAAATGATAGACAACATGGTATTTGGGCTAAAAATGGTAAATTACCTTTATGAAAAAAAGGTAATGGTAAATCAATTATGGTTAGTGAGTTTTTGACGGAAGTTGATGGATGTTTAAAATTAAAGCCAACAGATATTGAATAATATCCTACAGTTCTAGTAGAAGTGTGAGAATATTTAGAATCAGAAAAGAATTATGAAGATTATTGGACTACAGAGAATGTGCTTAACTAAATAAAAAATAAAGCAATTCCTACATTTAAAATTCTCTATTCAAATTGTATTGGTATTTTTGTTTTTGATAACAGTTCAAATCATGCAATATTTGCAAAAGATTCACTAGTTGCAAAATGAATGAATTTAAACCCTAGTGATTTATAACCAAAAATGCATAATACATACTGAGGTCTTAATAATCAATTATAATCAATGGTATTTTTTGATGATCATCCAAATGAAAAGCTTTGAGATCAGTCTAAAGGTTTAAAATAAATATTACAAGAACAAGAAAAATGTTCTAATAGTGAATTATTATTAGAATGTAAGAAATGCAAAAAATAATTATAATGAAAATCAGATTAATTATTATGCATGTTAATTAATATTATTAGAATCAGATTTTCTTAATCAAAAAGGCGCAATTGCTAAAACTATTGAGAAAGCTGATTACAAATGTATTTTTTATTCAAAGTTTTATTGTGAACTTAATTTTATCGAACATTATTGAGAGGCTACAAAGAGACATGCAAAAGAAAATTGTAACTATTTATGGATAGGATTAAAACAAATTGTACCTTAAAGTCTTGAGTCAGTTTCATTAGTTACAATTAGAAAGTTCACAAGAAAAGCTTAGTAATATATGAATTTATATCAAAAGGGAATTAGTAAAAAATTAGCTGAATATATAGTAAAACAATATAAATCCCATAGAAGAATTTCAGATGAAGTTTTAGAAGAATTAAACCAGTTAAATTTAGCTAATTAATATTAAAAAATAAAATTTTATTGCAATTGACTATACACTTATTAACCAATAAAAACATTTTCATATAATTTTCATATGACTTTAAATTTCGGACCAGTTGATGAATATAGATGTATCATACTATAGTATTTTTATATTTCTAAAATTGATAATTAGTAAAGTATATAAATTTAAATTTTTATATTTTTTACAATAATTTATTATTTATTTATCTTTAAAAAATCATTAGTTAATTACATTTTTTTTTTTACTTAAAAAAATATTATAAAATTTATTATAAAAGTATTAATTTTTTTAATAATACATTTTAAAATATTTAAAATAATTAAAAATAATTATAATTAATAAATAAAATTGCCTGCAAATTTATAAGTAAAATAAATAAAGAGATAGTTTATTTTTATTTTATTATCAAAAACTGATTCATTTTCATTATTTTATTAATAACTATTTTTTCTTTCAACTTTTCAACTAAATTTAAGACAATAAGTTCATTTTATTTTCTTTATTTTTACTTTGTTTATTTTTTTACTAATTATTTAATAACTATTTTCTTTTTAAATCTTTTAGCTCTTTAGCTTTAAACTAAAATAATACACTATTTTCAGAAAAGTATTTAATCAAGCTTTTTTAAAATTTTTTAAAATTAGATATATCAATTAAATAAAATTTTTTTAAATAAATCCTTAGTTATAATAATAATATATATATATTTATATTTGTATAAAAATGCATAAATCAATTTTAATAAATAAAAATATAAATAACTTTGATTTCACTTTTTTAAAAATACTTTATTTAATATAAAAAATTATTAATTAAATAATTTTAAATGCAAATAAATTATTAATTTAAATTAGCAAAAAGGATTTACAAAGTTATTACATATATTTTAAAGTTTTCAAAAGTATTATTATAGATATAATTATACAATATACTAATTCTAATAATAGATTAAATACTAAAAGATCTAGAAGATTAAATTCTATAAATAAAGATAATAATCATATACTTAAACAAATTATAAAAAATAAGCAGGTATCTTTTAAATATTAATAATTTCATTTATTTTAAATTTACACTTAAAATTTTAAATAAAATTTTTTTCAGTTAATAAGAGTAGTATAAGTTTATTTCATTTTCTTTACTTTATTTGATTCTTTTACTTTATTTTTACTTAATTTTTTAATAATTGTTTTCTTTTTTAGATTATTCAACTCTTTAATTATATTTAAAGTGATAAGTTTATTTTATTTTCTTTGATTATTTTATTCTTTTACTTTTTTTTACTTAATAGTTATTTAATAATTATTTTTTTTTAAATTTATTAACTCTTTATCTGAAATTAAGATAATAAGTTCATTTTATTTTTTTACTTCACTTTATTCTTTTACTTTATTTTTTTTACTTAATTATTTAATAGTTAATCTTTTTTTTTAGATTTTTTAGCTTTTTAATAAAATTTCAAAAATCTTTTATATATTTCAAATTATTTTTTTTTTTTAATTTCTAATCTGACTATAGGCTCAGTTATTTTATCAGTAGTGATATCATTTAACTACTTATAACAATTTTGTCTGCTTACCACTCTTTATATTATATTTAAATTATGCTAAATGTATTTGATAACCAGCCTAACAAGTATTATATCTAGGATAAGATCTTAACCAAAAACTTCTATAAACTATCAGATGGTACTCTAGTATTGTTGGGTATTTAGCTATACTATTAGATAGAAGGTCAAGTAAGGTACTTTATTCCTGATTTAAGGAATGATCAAACTTACCATACTATCAAACAATTTAGGAATTAAACCCAATCTCTCCTTCTAGTATAAGACCTAGACACATGATAGTTAAAGATAATGCAAGATCAACTACCTAAAACTTATAACTTATATTATCGCTTTACATATCTACCATTAGATGCTACTTGTAAACTATTCTTAAATAGATAATGTAATACTTGCCTATTACAAGTCAACCCCATTGCACTATTAGTTTTACTTTTTACAGTAATTCTAAATATATCCACTAATTATAACCTTTATCTATTATCAAAAAGGCTTGAGATGCAAAAATATTACACAAGGATTATCATATTCTAAAAATTTGTAATCTATTCATATGTATAGTTACACGCATTCCATGAAATTCATTCTTGGAATTAAACCAGTAAAATCTGCAGTAAATTAATACTATAATCTGCATTTAATTAGTGCTAAACTAGAGTCTATAACAGTATAATTTATAATTAGAACTTGCATCTTACAGTTTGAGCTAGAATCACCAATCTTTTATATATTTTAGATTAGAGTTTATATAAAGTTTATATGTAAATCCTAACTAGAATTATCCCTTAAATTGTAAAGCAAGCAAATTTGCCTGCGAACATAAAAAAAAAGTATTAATTTTTTAATAAAAAAATAAAATATTAATATTAATAATATAATTATTATATAAAAAATATAGTTTAATATATATTTTATTAACTTTATTAGAAGA
>CAJVPP010000698.1:0-27485 GCA_910592005.1 Funneliformis mosseae
ACGTGATTTATTAAAAATTGACCAATCAGAATTTTTAATATTAATAATTTAATTATTAACTTAATAAGTAATTATTAATTAGAAAATTTTTTAAATAATTTTTAAGTCTCATCACTAAACACGAACATATGTAATGAATAGGATTTTACATATGAAAAAATTTTTAAGTTCCCAGAATATATATGAAAAATGAAAAAGTGAGAAAGTGTAATATAGGTAACTAAAAGAAAACGATGATATCGCACTTGCAATAAATAAATTTACTCTATTTTTATTTAGTTCTTTGAAATAAATATGTAAATAAATTCTTCATGTATTTATTAAATTGAAAATTTATCATTTGAATTGCTATTTTAATATAAAATATATTTTTTAATAAATACTTTATATTTTTTAATATTTATTTTATAGTTTCTATTTATAATTTTTATTAAATAGAATCTATTCAAATACAAATATATTAGGACTATTAATTAAATAAATAAATTATTAGTATAATTAATATATGAATTTATTATATTATAATAGAATAATTATTATCTTTATATTTTTAAATTTATTACATCTATAATATTTATATTATTCATATTTAAATTTAAAAGTTTAGATCTTTTTATATATTAATTAGTTTTATTTATATATAATTATTTATACTGATTCATGAATAATTGCAAATCTTATAAATTTTAAAATTTATCAAAACTAAAAATATTATAATATTTTTATTAGTAATAATATAAATAATAATTTTATATAAAAAGAATATTTTGATTAAATTTTTTATTTTTTTTTATTTTTAAAATTTTTATCTATTAGAAATTATTTTTTATTTTATATTTTAAATAAAATTCCAACATATACATATTTTATATTCTCTTTTTAATTTAGTTATATTTATTTACATAAACTCTTATTTCTGATTTTTCTATTTTTTTATATAAAATATAAAAATTATAATTAATAATCAAAAATATTATTTAATGATTTACTAAGTATTTTAATTATATTTTAACTGTAAGTTGATAATCTTTATTTTATAATCTCATGAATTATAATTTTTATATTATTATTAAATTTTAATTATATTATTTAATTTGAAATAATGTTTTATTATTTAAAATATTAATAAAAATCAATATTAGATAAGTAATTATAAATAAATAATAAGTTAAACAATATAATTATTATGTATAATTATATTAATTTTTCAATAATCTATTATTAATATCAATTTTATATAATGATAATAAGATTTATTATTTAATAATATTATTATTTATTCTAATTTTAAATCAAGATTTTTAAATATTATATAAAGAGTATATGATATAAATCAAATATTATGATTTATATTATTATTAAATACTTATATAATAAGTTATTATTTTTAATATTTTTTATATATACTAATATAAAAAATAATGTTTAATTTTCCTTTTTAAAAATTGAGATTTAATTTTTCTTATATTATATGATAATACAAGCGCTTTATAGTAAAAAAGAAAGAAATTACCAAAATATAAACTGATAAAACTTTGAACTAAACTGAAAATTTAGTTAGTTTTAAATATATTATTTTAATAAAATAATTATTTTATATTTTAATTAGAATAATATTATTGATTATTTTAATTAAAGCTTTATTATTTGATTATAATAATATTTTGATTATTTAATTTAAAATAATATTTTTGATTATTCTAATTAAATGATACTTTATTGTTTAATTAAAATAAAATTTGGTTATTCTAATTAAATAATTTAAGATAGGTTGCAACTAGTTACAAATGATAATAAATAAATATTACAGAATTGTAACTAATTATGATATTATTAAAAATTAAGATAAAACTAGTTTCAATTAGTGATAAATAAGCATTACAGGACTGCAATTAGTTGTAATACATTTTATAAATGATACTTTATTATTTAATTAAAATAAAAATTTTAATTATTTTAATTAAATAGTATTTTATTATTTGGTTAAAATAATAAAAGAATCATTTTAATTAAATGTTTCTTTTATTATTTATTAGGAATGATATTTTAATTATTTTAATTAAATTATTCTTTTACTATTTAATTAAAATAATATTAATTATTCTAATTAAATGATTCTTTTATCATTTAATATTTTGATGCTTTTATTGTTTAATTTAATGATATTTTGCTTATTAAATGTATTTATATTAAATCTATATGATTTATATTTATATTTTATGTAATATTTAAACTTTAATTCATATAATTTATAAAATATATTTATAATATAAATTTACAATCAAATAATTTTCTAATAAATATTAATTTTAAAGTAAAATGATTATAATCATTTGAAAATAAAAAAATTTTATCTAATAAATATAACCATTAATTTATTAATCTTTAATGAATAAAGAAGATAATGATGAATTGTAAACCAAATCAGTTTTAATCTTATCCTTATTATTTTTGTTATAAAAGAATTCATTAATTAATTATATAGAATATTTTAATTATAACCAATTGATTTATTAATTTAAAACAATGGGTTATTAACCTTACTTTGATAATGAATTATATAAATACAAGATATTTTAAATATTAAAGCAAAAATTATAAGATCAAATAAAAGAACTTATTAAATATTTAAATTATGATAATAAAAAATGCATACGCAAAATAATGTGTAATAATAGTTTTAATTTTAAATTAATTATAATTATTTGTAAATGCATTAATAATAATAAACTTTTGGGCCAGCAAACTAAACCGTGATTAAAGGAAGCACCAATTCATAAAATAAATTAAAGATTCTGTGTTACTAGGTAAAGTTTAGCGGTAAAATAAGGAACCGTTCAAAACATAAATGCAATGATGTTACTAGGTCAAAATGTATACATATAGCATTCGAACCACTAGTATTAGTATATCCAAACGCGCGCTGGATATACTTTTTTTGCCTTGTATCGATTTATTCTTCTTGGTGCATAAAATATGGTGAAACAACGAACAAAAAGTAAATGTCTGTTGTAGATTGATAAAAATTTTTTATTTTTAAAAAATTTATCAAGAGAAATTTTCTTGGCACCCGCACGGTTATTCGATAAACATAATCATTATATATTTACTCCAGGTGATAATTTTCCTAAATTATACATATTTTTTTTCAGGAATCAATTTTTTTTTTCATTTGGCGTTTTTTTTTTTGTTAGTTGCAGATTTTTTTTCTATCGTTAAATGAAATAATTCAAAGATCATCAAGGGGGATCTATCTTTTACAGCAAAGGTTTTTCTCATTGATATTTATCAAGTGGTTGTACAATCCTCTTTTTATGAAAGAGAAATATTTTAATTATTTCCAAATTAAATTAAATGATGAATATTACTCATCAAATATCGTGATCTCAAAAGATAATTTACTTTGTGACTGTTTCTTTTCCCAGATTTCTTTGTTCATGTTTGTTTTGGTAATTAATTTTAACCAAGCCCCGCTTATTTAATAGAAAGTACTCTGTTCATTAACTTAATTAGGTAGATAATTAACGTTAATTTCATAGTTTTTTTTTTAAATTAAGGGTAAAAAATTAATTAAATGCTTCACGTACCATCAAAAGAAAATTCTCGCGAAAAAAAAAAAAAAAAAATTTCATTGACTAATCTCTTTCAAGTGTTTATTAAAACCTTTAGCCCCTTTAACTTTTTGATTCATATTTTTTTTTTTCACATTTACCTTTTTTTTTAAAGAAAAATAAAACTGTTGATAACAGGTGTTTAAAAAAAATCTTATCTTTTTTTTTTCTTTGTTGAAACTTTAGATTAATAACGCGTAATGATGATCATATATATTTCATTTCAGTAACTTTTTTTTCGAAATCACATTAGCATACATTAAAGATTGTCGACATTTATCACAAAAAATAATAAGTTGTATAACGTCATGCATAAAAAGATCATGAAATTTTTTTGTTTGAAAAAAAAAATACCCAGATTTGGTTATCCTTATTGGCCACTTTGCTAATTCCCACCCCGCAAAGCGTCTCAACCCCGCATACCACTCATTTACAGTTAAAGCTCACAGACACTAAAAAGTTATATTTTTACCATTATCAATATCAAATAAAGGAATCCCTTTTTTTATTATTTAAAAAAAAAATTCATATATATATAAATGAGATGACGATCCTAACGTTTTTTTCATGAGCTTTCACATTACCTTGCCTTTCCTGTTCTAATTTGACCCTTGAACTTGAGAGAATGTTCATAAATTGAGAATCACCCACTTAACTCAACCGAAAATAATGAACGAGGACCCCCACCCCCACCCCCCTCTACAGCGTTAATTTTTGCGGAATAGAATTAATATTTCAAGACCCCCTTTTTTTTCATGATGCATCTAGTATTAGGAAGAGCGTTTTTTTGCAATTACGGACACAATCGTGCTCTGTTCGCAGTTCCACTTGTGGCGTAGTATTACGTAATGTTTCTTAATCAAGTGATCAAATACCGTCTTGACTATTAGGGCTTAACGCTCAGCCTAATAAGATAAGGGTTACACCTTTTCAACCGATTGGACAAGAATAAAGTTATTTTTAGGGGAGGAAAAAAAAAATTTCCTTCAAATATGGAAACAAGAGCGATACCATTCTCGCTTGTGAGTTGTTGAGACTAACCCGCATAAAAATAAAATAAATAAATTCCACGCATGGAGTGGTGTATCATTTAAAGTTCCGTTTAAAAAACTTGTCTTGCCAATAAATGTCAGTTATGTAAGTCGCACGTAACGTTTCATCTTACAGGAGTTTTGTCGGAAACTTTAAAAGAAATTATAATCACTTAATATGGAAAATATGGTAAACAAAAAAAAAAACAAATGACTCAAACAAATCTGTCATGATGCCTTGCTTTTTTCCCTTAGGAACTCCAAGAAATAAATTCGGTGTTATAGGGCTTAAAAAAAACCTTTTTTTCAAACTAAAAGGGGATTAGTTGCAAAGAGGCATGCTTGCATATTCCAACATAATCATTGTTGTTTTAATTCATGTAAAGGTAAAGGTAAAGGAAAGAAAAACAAATAATATCTTTTACAAATGATGGATTTAGGTTTATTACGATTTACGATTTCAGGCATTCAAAATCTACCCATTACAGAAAAATCTGATTGTTCCTATTACTTCAAAGTTTGGACATCTGACTTATTTATTTTCTTTTTTTTTCGCTGGAATTAAAACTAAAGCGAATGACCCACATATACATAAACAAACAATGATTCCATGGCCCCAACGAAAGCAAACCCAAATTATTCTCAGCCAAAAAAAAATAAAAAAGCGTGGCGAAACATTTGTTTAATAAATATTTATTTATTTGACTTGATAATTGTATCACAAAAACATAATAAAGAAGAATGTGTTTTTTTTTTTTTTTTACTCGGTTATCACTCAGTAATTTTAATAACATTGATTTCATCCTGTTATGATTCAGGAAGGTTTAAGCTCTTATGGCAAAAATAGGTCCAAAGGAGATGCCATGCTCATTTAAACTCATGGAATACAGAGAATTAATAATGACGATTATTAATTTAACCTCTCGATAAGACCAGTTTTTTTACACGTTGTCTTTATCTCACCTAAAAACCAAACTTAAAAATTTGCTACACGAAAAAAAAAAAAAACATTAGCACAACATTTTTTTTCAAAAAGTCTATCGAACGTGGTTGAAAACTTTTTTTTCTCGCAAAAAAAAAAAAAAAGTTACTCACCAGTAAATTTTTTTTTTTCTTTAAAAAAAAAAAAATAAATAAATAAATAAATAAATAAACGATTATCATATACGCTTATGTGCTAAATATTTTGAATTTTATTGTCATTTAAGGAAATAATTGATTTTTGTAAGTAACAAAAGAAAAAAAAATAATAATAACTTCTTAAAAAGGGAATAAGGTGTGTACAGTACAATTAATAAACAAAGGATAGCAAGTTAACATTCTCAAAATTTTTTTTTGTTATTTGTTTATTTACGTTTTGTTGGCTAATGATATATGCCTTTCGCCTAAATTTCACCCCAACGGATTTTGGTGGATTGAACCTAAAGGAATTGATCAACGATTGTTGTGGGGAGGATGACCGACATTCAACTTTTTGAATTTTTTAAATCTGAATTCCCAAAACCATGATGTTTTTCCATATTACCATGCCAGGCATGGTAATTCTCATGATCGAACATCTTTGCCAAAGGAAATTTAGCAACAATTAGTAAATTCTTAAAATTGCCCTAAACAATGGAATTACCATTTTGTTTCGTTTCTATAACCAATTATTTGAAACTAGACAATAAAAGGTTAACTTAAACGCCGATTGAAATAATTGAACAAGATAACCTTATTATTTGTTTATCATCATGATATCATCTGATGATATAATATTGAAATAATTAACGTTGTGTTGGACAATAGAAAAAAAAAAATATTACGACCTTTTTTTGCCCGCTTCCGGCGAACGGAGGTAAATTCGTTTTTTCAGGGAGGAAAATGAAATTATATTAATTATATTCGAATGATTTCGTGTTGCATTAAAATAAACGATTTATTTTTTTTTTAAAAAAAAAAATGACAATGGATAAAATCTTTTTTTTTGAAGATTACATAATCAGGATTGATGCAAAATGTCATTCGAGAGAAAAAAAATTTATTATTTTTTTTTTTCAATTATAATCATGTTATTCGAAGATGACTGTTTTAAGGAATCTTTTTGCATGAGGGAGTTATCGTAAGCTCATTTTTGATTTTGCAATTGTAACGATTATTTTAGCGCATACATGACCCTACCGTATAAAAAATTTTTTTTTCACCCCAAAAATAAATGAGTTGCTTTGTTGATCTTTTTGCTTTGCATTATAAAAATTTTTTTTTTTTTTTTTTTTTTGTATGATGATTCTTTGAATAAGGAAGAATTCATGTGGCCATTAAAAAAAGAATTCTTGTTCGATGCAAGGCATTGAATGAATCATCCACCTTTGTGTGCCTGAAATTCGAACAAACAAATTACACTTTTTTTTCCAAAAAAAACGAAGATAATAAATTTCCTAGAATGAGAGTACGAACTCGACAAAAATAGCAAACAATGGGGACATTCATTCATCATACAAGATCTTTAGCCGGAAACTTCAAACAAAAGTATCAACTAGGATTATTTCTCATTTAATTTCAATTAATATTTTTTTTTTTTTAAACAAGGGAGTTCCGATTATGATAATCGAAGAATGAAATTTGAATTACGGTAACCCCACAGTCATACTCGGCGTTTTAACTACTACTCACTTGACGTTTACATGATGATGCCTAAAATTAACTTGTTTTTATTTTGTTTTTCCTTTTCCAAAACAAAAAAAAAAACCAATGGCTTCGCTATTTTGAATCTATCTGATCACGTGAAAATTAGCGTAATGTCCAAAACCAATATTTTCTTTGTAAACATCCAGCCAATTTAAAGTTTAGTACAAATTGATCAGTTAATCATCTGACCAAAGTTTTGCATAAACAATAATTATGTAAAAGGTCTTTGTGTTTTTTTATTGTTCTCCTTTTGGATTTACGTTACACTATTGTTCTTAATCATTCAGCAAAATGGCTTGAACTCTAATTTTTCTTTTTTTTTTAGAGTCGCTTTAAATTTTTGGGAGACCGGAAGGGGAAAACCTAAACACCAGTTATTAATTTAAAAGATAATTTCTGTCGTTTCACAGAATCAAAATATTTAATTACCATAAAGCTTTTTTTTTCTGCCCAAGTCAAAAAAAAGAAATATATATATATATATATATATATATATTTTAGAGTTCCACATCTTATATTAAAGGCTCAGATTAAATACTAAAACGGAACAATGGCTTAATGTTTACACATACCTTGTTTTTAAGTTCTCGCCATCTGAAAAAAAAAAAAATCTTCTAGAACAATTAAAATCATTATCTCCAAAAAATTTTTTTTTTTTTTTTCGTTAAACAAAAAAAAAAAAAATGCTGCAAGTCTTTTTTTGTGGAAACAAAAAAAAAATATATATATAAAAAAAGATTACAAAAAAAGATAAGATTTTCAAAAAATAGATTTGGGCGTTCAGTTTAATAAATTATTTTGTAATTGTAAAAATTATTTTACCCCACACACTATGCATAATTTTTTTTTCTTTACCCCACTTTTATTAGTAGTTAATCTCTATCAAACGAAATGCGCCAATTGCATTTGCATGAAATGTAGTAAATAAAATAAGTTAAATTATATCATTGCTAAAATCGGCTAATTGTGTCGTAAAAATATTTGCTAGTTTATTATATGTAAATTCGAAAATTCCTCCTCCTCTGTCATTGAAGCAAAAGAATTCAAATCATCTCGATTGTTATCTTAAATTGGCATCAATCATAGCGCATAGTACAATTTGAATTTAAAAATGCATTCTTTCTCTCTCCAATTTTTTTTTTTTTTAAAAAAAAAAAACAAATCCTGTGGCACAATGAGGGGTAGCAGATGAGATAACTGTAAACATTCGTCTTAAAAATTCTCCGTAAATTACCCGATCGACAACAGCATCAATCAAATCAAAATAACTTTTGAATATTTTTTAAAAAAAAAAAAAATTTTTATTTTTCTCTGAATAACCTTCGAGAGAACAATAATTATTCATCATTGTAAGTACAAAAGATACGCGATTGCACATTGTACCAAGCGGTAACGCCTCATCAATAAAGAATATTTTACGCACTTTCAATATTAACCATTTAGAACAACATTATCAAACAATGGAGAAAAATCCATTGAGTTCCATTTCATTGTTAAAGGATTCAACATGAAACTCAAAAATTATGCACAAATGATGTGCTTTTTTTTTTTTTTTTTTCAGACAAGCGAAGTGACGGGCTGTACCGACATTGTTTTCTGTCATCTGATCTTAGCCTTTAAAAAAAAATATTAATTGGGAAATTTGCTAGAAGAAAGGTAACAAACATCGTTCAAAATGATGAAATCTTGAAGCTTTTGGGATCGCGCTACGCATTACTATAGAGCTCCATATGGATAGATTAAAATTTAAGATCCGCAGAGGTCACAGGTCAAGTGACGCTTTTGATTTTTTTAATGAATTTCAATAAAATATTTATCGTATTTTCTCTATTCCACCAATGATAGAAATTCATTTATTTCTTACGCGTCCAGAATCTTTACTAAATCAACCTTTTTTTTAGCGTAACGATAATCTTGTAAAAGGTATTTAGAAGAAATGACGATGATAAAACTCCGAGGTGTTCTGTGATGCAAGCCACATAAGCTTTGTTGCTTGGTGAGACAAGAAGTAAATATTTGAAGGGCGTTATGTACAATATATACCTTTCGTCTTTTATTTTTTTAAAGTAATGTCAAAATAATTAAATTTGTCAAAACCCATATCCAAAACAAGTTTTTTTTTTTTTTTTTTTTTTTTTTGATACAATATTAGATGCAATCATTTTTTTTTTTAAAAGGAAATAAAAAAAAATTTTTTTGAATTGTTCTTTTAATTAAGTAAAAATAATGAAATTTGTGTTGCCGGTTATGAAAGAAATGTGGAGTGAGAAATTTATAATTTTATTTATTTATTTTTTTTTTTTTAAAGTTTTTATTCCGAACGTACGGAACCCAATTTTTTAATGGCGACGGGGACAATTTCCAAATTTGAATTGATGATTTTATAATCTAACTCGGAACCACTGTTTATTAATAATAACCTGAAATTTTAACGACCGTGTGTAAAATGAAATGAGATTATGCATGTATCATTTTAGTCTAGTGACACAATGAGATATCAAAAGGATCTGATTATTTGGATACCCAACAACATAAATTATAAAATAAAAATAAAAAAAGTGGAAGCGCCAAAGCAGGAAAAAAATTTTTTTTTTTTTTTCTTTTGAGGGGAAAAAAAGAATGATTGATGCTTCTATGTTGATAACAAATAAATGATTATCTTATCAGAAGGAGAATGAATGCCATTATCGTTTATTTCAAAAATCGAATCAATAATCCCGCAAGATGATTCAATGTTTACGAGGAATTCGAGAGCAGAGAATACACAAACACGAAAGCATTTGTCCTTGCCAATTATTCATTGCAGAAATGTGAGAAATATCAAAACGTGTCGATACTCGGAGATCATTGCTGAGGTATGACTTAAATGAACAACAATGGTATTTTGGAAAAAGATTAAAACACCATTAATGTATTAATATAACAGTAAATAAATAAATAAGCAGTACAATGATATTTTAGTTTATTCTTCTATTATATTACGGAAATATTTCTCTATTATTCGAAAGAGCTTTGATAATAACGCTCGAAACACTGTTTGTCGTGCGTGCGAAATTGACTCATTAATTGTGTGGGTTTGATAACTTTATTTGATAGCATTTCCTGGGGCATTTTTCAAAAATTCATTTAAATCTGATAAAATTTTGTATGACTTAATCATTTATATATATGCAAATGCATTTTACGCATACATTTACATCTCAAACATCTTATCTATTTCAATATATGCAAATGTAGGTGGGCATAGTTGGCATCTCAATACGTCATATATAAATTTGGCTTAGACCCTTTAATATGTTTCGCTTTTTTCTTGGAAGTGTAAATGTTTTTAAAAAACAAATGCCAAATATTTCGTAAAAGTCCGTCGCCAACATTACAATGTAAATTCATTGTGTATATATATAAAAATGATGCTTTAATAATCGCTTTTGTTGTTGACTATTAAGAGAGAGAACGAAAAAAAAAAAAAAAAAAAAAAAAAATAAGAAAACAAACAAAAATAAAATTTATAAGGAAAATTAATACAATAATTAAAAAGACAATTGACATACTACTAAAAAAAAAAAAAAAGTCAAAATATTTATTTTTTTTTTTACAAGTTTAAATAAAAAAATTAAAGTTTACTAACGCCAAGTTCATAAACGGGAGAGATCAACATCAACATACCACAATATAAATAAAAAAATTTTTATTTTATTTATATATATGTATATATTTTTTTTGTACCTTCTAAAATTATTTATATATTACAGTTATATTTTTGTCTAATAAAAAATTTCAAAAAAAAAAAAAAAAAAATTTTTTTTTTGCACATATTCAATAAAGCAAAAAAAATAATTTTTTTTTTTTTTTTTTTTTTTTTTTTATTTATAAAAATAAATCTCTCCTAAAATTTTACTCTATACGGGATTTGTTTGGATGAAGTTCATTTTCAATAATAAACATTTTTAACAATAACATCAAATAGATTATTTCTTCTGCACATATATACGCCTTGCCTTTAATCTAAAAAAAATAAAAAAATATTACCCCGCACCACATAAAAAGACAGTTCTTCAAGTTACTCTCACATTATTCCATTTCGGATTCATCTTAAAAACAAAAAAAAAAAAACTTCTTTCGTATTTGAATTTATATTTTCTTTTCTTTTTTCAAGTATCATTAAATATAAATATATATTTTTATATATATCGTTCAATTTATACATGTTTACCGTGTATTTTTCTTTAACGACTGAATAATTTACTTTAGAAAGTAATTAAAGTAATTAATTAATTAACGCACTATATAAAGAAAAAAAAAATATCCGTCCAATCATGAACAACTTTATAAAACTCGTCGATAGTTGGAGCAAACCTCATAAATACCTTCCAACGCCACCTTCCTCACCAGAACTAAATCCCACAATGCCAATGTCTTTGAATTTAACAAGCAATCAAGACCATGTCTCAAAATCCGTTCGTAACGAATCGGAAAACAACTTCAATAATGTTTCGCAAACTCCGCTTACCGGTCGTCTTTCAGTAACGATCGTTGAAGGACGAAAACTTAACGTAAGCAACTTTCAAGCACGACCTTACTGCGTTGTTGAAGTAGAGCGCAATGAATTCGTTACTCGTGAAGCGATCAGAGATAGTGACTTACCCATCTCAAGAGGTGGAAAGCAAATGGAGTTCTTGGACCTTGTTCGCGCCGCAACTTCTCCCATCTGGAAGCAAAAAGCTGTATTGTAAGTTTCTTTCTTCATCTTTTTTCAGTGATCAATTATTTTAAGGTTCCATATTGGATTAGATCTAACCTTCCGTACGTTTTATTAGTGACGTTGCACGTCTTGATGGTGAAGTACGCGTATCAGTTTATGAACGTGTTCATAATTCCCAACCTGAAATCTTTCTTGGTTTGTTGAAAATTCAGCCCCCCCGACGCCCCAATCAAATGATTGACGCTTGGTTCAAGTAAGTGACTGATCTTTTGAATAAATCTTCCCTCACGTTCTCTTTCGATTCTTATATTAATCACTTTTGTGTTAACTTTGTTTTATCATAGATTGTCACCAAGAGGTAAAGAAACTGTTACCGGAGAAGTTCGAGTTCAAATCGCATACGAGAAAGTTGAAGTTTCGGTATGAATCATCCCTACAATGATCGTCATTCGTTTAACCTTACTTGAAATTTCATTTATTCATTTTAACCATTTCATTCTCATCTGTTAGAAATCTCATATGAAACCTGCTTCATTCGAAATTCTCAAATTGATTGGCAAAGGAAACTTTGGCAAGGTTTTCCAAGTTCGTAAAAAGGACACGAATCGTATTTACGCCATGAAAGTTCTTCACAAGCAAGATTTAATCGAACGTCGTGAAGTAGAACATACTTTGGCCGAAAAAAATATCCTCATTCAAGCTGAAGCCTGCCCATTCTTGGTGGGACTTAAATTCTCGTTCCAAACTCGCACACACCTTTACTTGGTGACCGATTTTATGAACGGTGGGGAATTGTTTTGGCACTTGCAAAATGAAGTTAGACTTAGCGAAGAACGTGCCAAATTCTACGCAGCTGAAATCGTCTTGGCCTTGGAACATTTACATAAATACAATATCGTCTACAGGTAACTTGACAACGATTATTGACATGATTCACCTGATTTAGAAATGCGCTGTCCGTTTATACATGATTATTAACATTCCCATTACCTTTGACAACCTTTAGAGATCTTAAACCCGAAAATATCTTGCTTGACGCTACCGGTCACATTGCCCTCTGTGACTTTGGTCTCTGTAAAGAAAATCTCGCCGCCGGTCAGACGACCAATACTTTCTGTGGTACTTCAGAATATCTTGCACCAGAAGTCTTGGCCGAGTGTGGATATAATCAATCCGTCGATTGGTGGAGCTTAGGAATTTTGTTTTATGAGATGATCGCTGGTTTCAGCCCTTTCTATACAAATGATACACAACTCATGTACCGTAGAATCTTGTTCGGAAAACTCAAATTCCCTAAAGGTTTCTTCAGTGATGAAGCTAAAAGTTTAATCAAGGGGCTTCTCGCTCGTAACCCACATAATAGATTAGGTTCAATCAATGACGCTGAAGAAATCAAAAATCACCCATTCTTCGCTAATGTTGACTGGGATGCTTTATACCGAAAACAAGTTTCCCCACCTTTTAAACCAAACGTTTCATCAGATGACGACGTCTCATGCTTTGATCCAGCTTTCACCGAGGAAGAAACCAATATTGATTGGCCTTCAGTATCAAAAAATTTGAGCCGAAATGGTACGAACGCATCTATAAATAGCGAAATGAATGATGCTTTTGGCGGATTCACATATTCTGGCGAAACTCAATTTGGTCATACTTCATATTCCGGCGAGAACACACTTGGTCTCGGATGCGGTTTCGAAGTTGGCAATGTAAATCAAAATACTTCCTCCGGTGCGGGTAATTGGAGGGGCAGCTTGGATGATTTATTGAGATGTTAGATTGAACGAACAATAATTCTTAAAACATCAATCTCTTTAAACGAAAAAAAAAATGAACATTGTCCAAAGGACGCAAAAAAACGAAATATACATATATATTAATTGAACATTTTTTTTTTTTCTGTAAAATATTTCCTTTTTTTTCTTTTTATAAACGTACCCTGTAAAATTTTTCCCTTCTAAAGTCGACTGTCCTTAATAATTTTCCTCTCTCCTATCAAATACACAATTTTACTTCAAAATTAAGATATAAAAGAAGGTTCTACCGAAATGATTTATATCGCTTTCTTTGAGGGTTAATATTCTCATAAATTAATATTAACTCAAGAAAAGAACTGAAACAAATCATTTTCTTAAATTCCTTCTTTTAAACCCATAAGATGAAAAAAAAAACACCTTAAGAAATTTATATTATGTATTTTATATTCCCACATCCACCGCCCTCTTTACTAGCGGTGGTCGTGAAACCAAAATGTATATATGTTTATTATTATATTTTTTTTCTATATTATATATGTTGACGGGGTGGAAACAAAATTTCTCTTTTGAAAATCGGTAAAGGGAAAAGAACTGGTAAAAACGCCAAACACCTTTACAAACTGGAGGGTATTACTGCAGAATATTCTTCGTTTTTCTTGTCCTTTTTTTATAAAACTTATCTAGTTTGCGTTTATTTTTTTTCCTTTCCTTTTTTTTTTTTTATTTCTCTTAAAATTTTTTCACCTTTTGTCCAAAAATTACCTTTATTTCCATATATACCGGTATATATATGATATTAAGGTTCTCTAACTTTTTGATTACTTTTTTTTTCGGGGATATTTTTCAATTAAGGAAATATTTTTTGGGGGAGAAAGGAACAACGAAGAAATTTGGGTAGAGTACGCGAAAAAAAAAAAAAAAAATCCCTTTTCCATCACTTTTCTCGTCTTATAATGAACATTTTTTTTTCATGTAGTTTATTCGAATTTTCTTTTCTTTTTGTTTGATTCCACGTACCCAAAATGACTATCTATGAATTTTTCATTTCTTTTTTTTCTTAAAGATTCTCCTTTTTTTGACTAAAATTAAAATTTCCAAGGTGTCTAACTATCCTTGGAGAAAAACTTTTGGTACAAAAAAAGGTGACCTTTTTTTTTTCTTTTTCTTTACAATATATATTTTCTTTTTTTTTTTTGGGATGGGTCGTGAAAAATATTATTTCTTCTTTTTTTTTGTTTATAAAAATCTAAATCTTGTACTATATATATGTTTTAGTGTGTACAAATATCTCTTTTTTTTCCTCGAAAAATTTAGTTTTAGTTAGTAGTTCTTTTCAAATAGAAAAGATAAAAAAAAAAAAAAATTCAAAAAATTTTTTATTATATCTTTCAAAAAAATAAATATAAGTTTTCTTGCAAGAAAATTACTAAAAAGTTCATGATCCGCCTGTTTTTAAGTGTTGAAAAAATGTTGAAAAAATGAAACGTTATAAACCTCTGCATTTTGAAAAAGAGTTCGCGTTATGAATCTTCAAGAAAACGAGAGTAATCTTTTTGACGCGAAAATTGTTTGTCGCGTAAAAAAAAAACATTAACGAAAGGTTTATTTATGTTTCGATCGAAAAAAAATAATTTTATTCCTTGAACATAAGAGAAGCGAAATTGTTCTTGTTAAATGAAATATTTACGCAGTTGGATGTCAAGGATTCTCTTGAAGGTACAGTGAATGTGGCACAAGTTTTAAAGACGAACGGAAGAATCATTTTCGTTGACACAATTTAAAAAAGGTAAAGCAAAAAAACGCAAAACGTGGACGTTTTATCTCAAGATATCCTTCCGACAGCATGTAAACGCATAAATTCCGTTTCCAGGTTTTCTTAAGAAAAAAAAATAAATAAATCTTAAAACCGCCGATGTAAACGGATCGAGATATGTGATTAAGAATTCACGTGTGGATGGATGATTAGAGTTAACTGACACAGGTCATAAATTATTATTAAATAATAAGTAGAATAACTCAGAGCAAACTCAGGACATAATGGATTGAGTTTTTTTTTTTCCACTGTGGAGAAGCAAATCTGGTTTATTTTTTTCAAAAAAAAAAAGTATAAATATAAATATTTTTAAAGCTAATAATAAACTTCCCCACATTTGATATATAAATTGTTTATTGAGTTTCAAATAAAAATAATGAAAAGAGTAAATAAAGATCATCCATCCATCTAGCGTCTAGCACAGACATTGATCAGATTTTTGAATGAGCCGAATGAGATGTGAATAACCGTGCGCACGATTTTGTTTAGAGATGTCAGTGCACCCTTGATTATTTTCTTTTTTTAAAAAAATAATAATGATCATAATGGTTATATTATTATTGTCTTCTCCACATTTTGTAAAAGCAGGAACGGACATACACTTTTTTTTTTTATTAATCGAGATTTTGCAATGGGTCATTTTTAGATATTCTGTGCTTTGGCACCGATCAATTATGACCAACCAAATGTGTATGATCAGGTTTTTAATCTAGTTTATTATTTATATTATCGCATTATAATGATTTTTTTAGTAAAAAATAATAAAAAAAAAAATAAAACCAGCACTAAACATGTTTTATTTTCTTAAAAAAAAAAGAGATTTTTTAAAAAAGTTTGAAAATGATGATAAATAATTTGATTTGATAAATAAATAAATAAATAAAAAAAATATAAATAAATATATATATATATTTTTTATTTTTATTTTTATTTAGATTTATTCCTTTTTCTCAATTTAATTCAATTTAATTCGATCACAGGCAGATTTGTTTGTTTTCTTTTCATCATAAGCAAGGGGTTAATTTTTCCCCTCAACAAGATTAATACTTGTTATTAAATATCCCGAATTTCTCGCAATCGATTAATCGAAAATATTACTGGATGGTTTGGTTTGATCAGATAAAACGTGTGACGTATAAAAAACCACATGTTGATATTGATTTATTTCTATGTCGATGAGTATTTATCACCGACGTGTACAAAGATTTTAATTTTTTAAGGAAATATTTTTTCGGAAGGGTCAAACGCTCGATACGTTGGACGGATGAATGAGCAAATGAAAAATCGTGACTCGTTATCAAATTTTTTCATGTCCGAGAGGGGGGATTATCAAGTTTTGATTCAGGTCGAGTGAAGACCATAATAAAAAAAAATATATATATATACACATATATGTATAAATGTAACTCGTTTTTTTATATAAATAATATAAATACTGTCAAAAAAAAAAAATCCACCGTTATTACACAAAAAGTATATTATATAATAATGCATCATTGTTAAAGGAAGAAATGTGGAGAATGCGGGGGGGACCACAAAGATAAAATTGCGGGGTTCAAATTAAAGAAAAACATAGTGGGTATTATTACGATCAAATCTTGCACTACACTAATCATCATATTACTATTTATACATATTTGACACCATTTTTTTTTTTTTAACAAATAAAGAAGGTGGTAATTGTTGGATATATCAAAAATTGCGGAGTACTTTTTGTTTGTTTTACAAATTAAAAAACCGATACCTAATAATTATTGAAAAAAAAAAATAGGTTAGGTATTACCTGATTTTTTATCATATTTTTTTTTTTTTTTTTTTTTTTATATATATCTTATTTATCTTAACACAAAATGGAATTCTAAAATTTTTAATTCACATTTTTTCTTTTTTATATGTGATGATATGAGCAATATATATACACATATATATAAAAAAAAATATATATATTAAAAAAATTAATTTCAGGAAAAAAAAATTTTTTATTTCTATGCCAACATCAGGATAATTTCGGCCAAAATTATGCAAAATCAAGCACATTTAAGCATGTTAAGCAAGGTTAAGCATATTTCTGACTGGAAAATAAAGCAGTGTTCAAATGTCACATTCATAAGGAAATGTTTTAAAAATCATAAAATTCATCCAACTTTATTACAAATTCTGGTGTCTAATTAGAACAATTAACATTTAATTCATAAGTACAATAATTAATGTATATATTCTTTAGTGTTCAATCCTCAATGGACCCATCCTCTTTGGGTGGATAAGTGCATCCCATCCTTCTTCCTTGTTGGCTTAATCTCTCAATTGACGAATGACAAAATTTTTCGAATTCTAGTGACCTGTTTACAATGTTTTTAAAACGGCTTTATATGACCAATTGGCCAATGACTTCTGGTTGAATTAACGATAACCAGACAAACCGTGACCATTTCCTTTAAAGATTAGATTGCATAATTTATGTATTCCCAACATAAGGAACATTATATATATGTATTTTTTATCAAACAATGAAATCCTAGTTTCCTAGATTATTTCATACAGTATATATGTATATGTGTGTGTTTTTTAATGAATTATTATTACCTTTCAAAAAAATCTTTCATAAAACGTAAAAAAATGTTTATACCTTAGCAATAAAGAAATGCATAAGCAGTATTTACTGTAGGAAACTGCGATGATATGTTTTAAAGGAGAAATGTATGTATATGCTTATGACTATTTCTTTGCAAAAAAAAAAAATAATCTAAATTGAGATTATCATGATTGATAAATATAGAAAATGCAAAAAACGCCACACATACACTCTCGAAGTCCTCAGACCCTATCATTCCAAAATATTTTCCGAGGAGAAAAAAAAAAAAAAAAAAATCTGGGGTTTTTTGTTTGCCTAAGTCTCATCTTTAAAATTGTATTATTTAATCCTCCACCAATAAACATTTCGGTGATGAAACGACTATCGAAATGCTAATTAAGAAAAAAAAGATAATTTGGAGATTATCTAAACCGTCCTTTTTACTGACCTGACGATTTTTTTTTTTTTACCGATTGTTGTGATGCAAAAAAAAAAAAAAAAAAAAAATTCCAATTGATAAATGTGGAATAATTTTTATTCTAAAAAAAAAACAATATAATCTTTAAAATACATTGTTATTATAACTAATTATATTCTACATTTATAAAACGCGTAAATAATGAATCAATCTATTTTGAATTTAATTATTCCAAATTACAATTGCTCGTAATTAAAAAAAATGCAAAAAAGGAATCATATGACTCATATATGTTGGCGAAAAAAAACTAGGCAGAAAAAGTAACGTTACAAATCCCTTAATGGTAACAAAAAAAAAAAATAATTAATTAAAATAATTACAGTATTGAAGGTCAAATGACCCATTGTCTGAGCTTGACCATCTTTAAAATGGGTTACTTTAAAGTATTACGCGTTTAACACAATTAAAGAATTAAATAAGATTAGATTAATGTAAAGGAACGCCAAGATGAAATTTGTTGGGGTCCATTTTTGATGAATCAAATATAATAGTAACTGGTTTGTATGATAATATCTCGGAGCCAACTCAGCGGCGTTTTTGATCCTGAGCTGGAACTGAGTAAAATGCATTTCCAAATAATCGGGACTTGATATCCTTTAACTTTTTATGTATACAATTGCGGAAATAATTGTTAAACTGTAATGGGAAATCTAATCTGCAAGAATTTATATCGTCTATTGTATGTAATATCGCGAACAATAAAGGGTGAAACAAAGAGCAAGCAACAGATCCAATTTGTATTCAATTTATAAATAGTCGCGTATATACACTGTTTAAGCAATATTTTCAATTAAAGTAAAAAGGCGCGATTGGAAATTAAAGATAAGTACTAAAACTTGCTCCATTGTTCTTTTTTTTTTTTATTTTATTTTTTTTTTTTTTTTTTGTGGCGTGAGATGTAATTTTTGTTCAATGACAAAGAAAACCAGTAATTGGCTTTTATTAATTAGGAAATTTTTTTTTTAAAAAAAAAAAACTTTATTCCAAAATTGAAATTATCATACAGATTAAAAAATCAACTTGTATTGTCCTTAATCAAATCAAAAATTTTGTTTACAAATTAATCACTATAGTTTTTTGAATCAGTCCTAATGCATCGTTATTTATTTATATATAAATAATGAAAATCCCTTAGAATCAAACAAAATATTTCGTCATATCATCTTTCAATAAATCTTCTTTTATTTAAAATTTATAGGTATGGAAAAAAAATGTTTGATAGTTTACCGTTAAAACAAGTTTTTCCTTTAAATATCAATCACTAGAATATTCTGACGACTTGGACCAATTAAATGAACTCTACGTTAATTTTTTTTTTTTCTTTTCTCTCTTTTTTTTTTTTTTTTTTTTTTTTTTTGGGCAAAAAAAGTTGTAACGTAAACAATAACCCAAACATTATTACGGTATTTCTTAATTATTTCTTTTTTTTTTTTTCCTTTCCATTAAAAAGGGAGAAAAGTTCCATTGTTTTAAAATATTTGTTTATCTTAAAATAAATGCCATATAAGGCTTGTTTTCTTTATATAGCGTCACGATTTACAATTTATTTATTTGTTTATTTCCAGACGGTTTTCTTGTCATTGTAATCATATCAGGAACAATACAATTTTTTCCCAATTGCTTTGACATTTGACCTTTAAATAACTTATTATAATGTTATAATGTCAAAATTCTTAGTTTCGGTTATTTTAATTAAACTTTTGGCGAAAGAAAGTAAATTAAAATATTGATCTTCAAATTGAAAGAAGTGATTAGGCAATTATTCCAATAAAAAAAAAAATTTTTTTTCGTAAATGCAAGGAAAGCTCCTATGATGAAAATATTATCGATGGGAATTGGCAAAGGTAAATTTTTTTGGTTCGCTCCAGATTTTACCATTTCTAAATTTTGAATTGGTACCGTACATACACGTCATTCTAATTTTAATTAGCATATATACACTATGAACGTCATTAACCATGTCGTGTTCAATTCGGTTTAATTAATATCGAATTTTCTCGTCAAAAAGGATAAAATGAATGAGGTAATTGTTGGTGTACATTTTTTTCCCTTTACTTGAATAATTAGAAATTACATTTATTAAATTTAATACAATTAATACGCAATTGTGTAATTTTACAAATAAAAGTAATATGTACTCTAGTTTTCGACCTTTTGAAAATATGTCACATTTTTGGATTTGATGGCGTCATTGGAAAATAATACCCTTCTTCTGCCATATCCAACTGTCCTCAAAGCCCAAACACGGACAAATAAATTTCTGCACTAGTCCATCCTGCGGTGAACTTAATTTACGGGGAGTAAGTCAATATATACTGATGACTGTTCAACCAAATAAAATTTCAGAAATACTACTTTGACGTCGAATTAGCATTAAATCATATAATTATATATTATATAGGTTTTTTTATTTGATGAGTGATTTTTTTTAGTTGACAGGAACTGCTTGGATTTAAACACGCGTTAAGTTTCACTCCCCCTTTTGATCTCGAGATATTTTACATGATTATTGCTTAATACATTCTCTCTCTCGTCTTGATTTAGCTCACTTTTTCTCATAAAGTAAGGAATCCAACCTATTTTTTACTTTTTTACCTCTTACTAAAACTTTGCAATCAATTGCGTTATTTAATTCAATATTCACCGATGATATTTGTCATCTCAACAGGACTGTGTATTGACAAAGTACACACAGTTTTGTGTAAGTTTCGGCCAATATCAACATGAGCGATTAAACCTTCCAATTTTTTAATTTCGAACAAAGTACTATCCCATAACCATCCATCCATTTGCTAATAAATAATATGTTCTGAAAATTTCACCAAAATTATATATGTAATCATGATTTTTTTGACAATTATATTTCATTATATGTGTGGATCATTGCCTTATGTTAAAGTTATCGATGAAGAGCAAATACTTTGGTATTCGAAAGAAAGGAAAGAAAGAGAGTATCTTTAATCAATAATCATGTAATCGACCTTTACGTACCTTTATTGTGATGGGAGATCATATATACATCGTTTCACAAGGAATAGTTTTTTTGAAAGGATTTGATTCAAAGTAATTATAAAGTTCTTCGACGGAATTTTTGCATCAAATAACTTTTCAAGTCATCGGGAGATCAAGCGTTGGTACGATAGGTACGCAACTCCAAGACTCTGGATAGAAATTTGTTTTTGATAAGTGAGTTCACCCTGATCTGTTTAAGCGTCATTTGGTTGGTATTGCTGCTTGTTAGGAAGAGCAGTGTATCGAGGAACAGCATGGTTTGTGCGCATATTTTTTTATTATAATTATTATTATTTTGCAAGGTGTATTTTAATAATTTGATCAATTGTAACAAAAATTCAAGGAGTTTGCTTTAACCGATAAAAAAGTATATATATCTGGAATAAACGATGATTATAGAAGCATTAACATTTAAAGAAAACATATTTTTATACTTAATTATGCAATCCAAGATAATAAAGGAAATAAATATTTTAATAGGTAAATCAGAACGAAAGGAAAAAACAAAAAACGAGAATACTAAATGCATCCCTCATTATATGCTTGTGGAACATATTTTATTACCCAATTCACACTGATGCAGTAAATTATATATTATCTATGTGGGGATAAATAACGACATATTTGCCAATATGATGATGGATCTGACGAGTTGTTTTTTTTAAAAAAAAATGATTATATCCTTACAAAACACGTTTTATTTATTTATTTTTTTTCCAATATTACATTGTTTTTTCCACTTCATCAATGAATGAATGAATGAAAAAATATCTGATATTCACTTGTGAGGTAAACGATTTTCATTCCTGATGTCTCAATATACTACTGCTGACACAACAATGTCACTGATGTCAAATACTTACGCAAGTACGAGAAGGATCTCAAAAATTCTTTTACCTGATCTGAATAACGATATGGCACATTTGCATATCAGGCGTTAGGGACATTCCTCTCCAAAGAAATTAATACGAAAAAAAAATTGCGCTCAACTGCTTTCCGATAAAGGAACTATTAATTTTATTAAGATTGAGCTGTTAGTTATTGAAATAATTATAATATTATAAATCATGTAATCAGAATTATGCCAATATTTTGTAAAAGTATATATTTTTTTTCTCTGTAATTAAATAAAATTTCCGTATTGATTAGACTTCGAAGTTATTAGTTATTTTATATATTTATTTTTATTTATTAAAATCGAGTTATTATTTTTAAGGTTATGCTTATTTTACTTATTCAAAAACATTTTCAAGACATATTTGTAAAAACTGTTTTGAAAAAGATAAAAACTTACCTTTCTTCCACCCTTCTCACAAGTCTTTTTTATATTTTAAACATTCTTAAATTGACAATATCTCATGCATCTGATTGTATTTTTAAATAAAAATGTTTCGTTTAGAAGCTATAAAACCCGATAACTTCTACATGATGAGGCAGGCATATTTCTACAATATAAACTGATTTAACTACAAATCTTGCAAGAAATTAAGTAATACTGTTTCAATTTTTAGCAATGGAACATGCAACATGTTTACTGACTCGGCACTAATTCGTTACAATCAAGCTCTGAAGAGGTCAGATGACGAAAATAGTAGTTTTGGGAATCCTTTTGTTTAAAAACGTTTGACGCGAACCAAAATTGTCAATGGTTTTTTTTTTTTTACGGATGGTTCAAGTGCATGGCGTAATTCTCTATGATAGTCTCAAGGTAAATATATTACATAAAAATTTCATTTAATTTGAATCTTTTTTTTTTATAGACGCGATGATGTATTATTTTATTTATAAATCAAATTCAGTTAAAAAAAAAGATGAAATTCCCAAGAAGGGTACAAATGTAGAAAAATAAAAATACTGCTTAATGTACTTCGCTAGATAGACTAGCTCCTACCAGATTAATCGATTGTCCTGTCTAATTCTGATCACAAATATTTACTGAGTAATCATCATAACCAAACTAAGTGAAAGAAAAGTTAAAACAACTGGTTATCATCAATCTAAAAAGAGACCAATGGTAATAATTGGATAAGTATTATTATTTTGTATGAAGAAAAATGTTAGAAAAACTGTCAATTGAGAAATGAACATTAGAAGAAGCAAAATTGCTTTTTTTAGTTGTTTAGTTATATGTAAGAAATGTTCTTTATTAATAATTAGCTCACATCTAGTTTTCCAAAATAGATTATAAGTTTGATTGAAAACAAAATCAAAAAAGATGCAAGAATAGAAATGGTTAAAGAAGAGGATTTAGTGAAGAAAGTAATAGTGTTAAAAGAATAAAAGGAATAATGTCTTTAATAATTAAATATAGGAGTTTGGCTTAATAGATCAATTATTATATAAAGGATCATAAAGTTTATTGATATCATAAAAAAAATTCTTTAAAGTTTGAAGAAAATCTGTTATTTTAAGTTAGTGATAGAAGCAGCAATAATAGATTTTAATGTCAATTTGATAATCAGATATAACTATATATGATTAAAGTTTTTATCTTAATTATTATAGCAATAGCATTTCTAAATATTAAAGTAGAAAGCTAGTTAAAAGCCTTTATGAACTAAATGGTAGAAAGTTATTTTAAAAAAATTTGAGTTTGTAACTATAATATTTGTCACTTTAATGAAATAATATTAGCAGAGTCTGATTGTATAAATTTGAAGATCAGAATTGAATTTACTTTTAAATATTGATATTTGATATTATATTTAAAATAATAATAATTAGTAAAATGTTTGATATTTAATTAAAATGAGAATTATATTAAATATAAAAAATGTGATTAAAAGAAATTTGTAAAAAAGAAAATGTAAGAAAGATTTTGTAAGACAATTAGTTTTATCATTAAAAAAATCATTAGAGTAAGTAGTAACTTTTAAAATAATTAAAGTAATTTATCATTCTTTTATGATTTTAAAAATAATTGACTAAAATATATAAAAAGAAATTCTAAACATTAGTGAAGAGTAAAAGAAAACATTAATTATAATAATATAATTATAGGTATAGTGGGATACCACATATAATATAATCATATTATATATGATATCCCACTTAGCCTAGATTATAGTATCACATATAATTTAATAATACAGTTTAAATACCACATATAATTTAATATTTAATTATTTCTTATATCACTTTTACATTCTAGCTATGTTTTTAAGTTTTTCTTGATATTCATATTTTTACTAATATACTTTTATTACTATAATATAATCTAATTACCATACACATATAATTTAAATACCATGTATTTCTTTTTGTTTCTAAGTTATTTACATGCTAAATTCTATAATTGAGTTGTTGATCCTCTATAGCTATTTGAATATCTGGTTTTATGTTAAAGATACTGGTCTCCTACATCTGATTGAGTGCTAGATTCTATATTAGAGTGCTTACCCTTTATGTCTATTTGGTTGTCTTTCTAGATCCTAAAATGTAGTAAAAATATTGTATCAGATAGCACAGTAAATCTGCATTTAATTTTGGCTGATTTTTAGGCATATAGTTTGAGAAGTCATCATGATAGTGACCTGGTAATATCCTAAAGCTGTCATAGAATTAGTAAGAAACTATCAGGATGCTAGAAAGGTTCCTATTAGTTTACCAACTTAGATGCTGAATTATTATATTCAAAGATCTAACTAAAATTATGGAATAGTGTTGGCTGAAATTAAATGATTGCCAAAAGTGCGTCATTCTATAATCTAACTATTGTGCTAGTATATATTTTACATCTGAGATTAGAGGTGTGATATATATTATCATGATCAGCCATTTATACTATACCTGAGTACATATCTAGAAAAATGGGGTCTTCTTCTAATTTTTTATATAATAATTCTGAAAAAGGCTCCACTTTCAGATACATATCCATTTCTCTTTCATTCATGATTTGTGATAGTATATGTATACCAATTTCATATTCATTATTAGAGATGCATTATATATTATTATGGCTGACTCATTTATACCATACCTGAATACATATCTAGAAAAATATAGTCTTCTTTCAATTTTTATATAATAGATTACAAAGAAGGCTACACTTTTCAGATACATATATATCACATATACCCAGTTATATACTATTAAGATAAAGTCCTAATTTTTTATATAATATTTCTAAAGAAGGCTTTATATCATGCTTAGGTATATGTCTAAAAAAATAAAGCCTTCTGCTAATATTTATATAATAAAATACGCAGAAGGCTTCATACCATACCTGGGTACATGTCTAGAAAAATGAAGCCTTCTGCTAATATTTATATAATAGAAATATGCAGAAAGCTTCACTTTCAGTTGTATATTCGCTTACCTTTTATTTATGATTTGTTTACTAGCTTATTATACGTCATTTTTTACATTCATAAAAAAAAATAATTAACATTTCAGAATTATATTGGAGTATATAAAGTTTTACTTACTGATAACATGCGTATCTCAACTATTTTTAACAAACTAATTAAGAAACTCTCGTCTACTACAACAGCACTGATGAATACTTGAGTGACTCAGATAACTATAATGATGAATCTGATTTAGGATCAGATGATTATAATAACTATGAGTCTAATTATGAATCAGATAATGAAGAAGCTTTTTATACTTCAACTAGCATTATCAAGACTCCATTTATTTAATCACTAAATATAAAAGAGCGAAAGAATAATGTGACATATACTTTAAGGCAGGAAAAGTTTAATGATAATTTTTTTTCTAAGGATTTGCTAAATGCTATTCGAAAAATTTTTCTATTACTATCTAGAGATATATCAGATGAAAAGGGATCATTAGAGTATCTCCCAATCTATTCATTTCTCTTTCTGAATAAAAAAGGGTCTAGTTTATATAATGCTTATGATTGGAATGAAGTGAAAGATAAATTAGTTATCAAAATCAACCAAGATGATTAAGCCCTAAAGTTTTTTGTTGTAGATAACATTTCTGAAGTATATGGTTTACCCAAGATTCATGAATGTATTAACAGTCAAAAACCTTTAAGAGTTATGATTAATATAGATGTTACATAAGAGAATATAAAAGCAAATAAAGTTAAAATACAAGAAGTATTCATTCGAATCTGCCTATCTTTATAAGAGACTTGTATCAAATTCTCAATTGTAGTTGGAAAAATATTTTCAATGAATTAGTTATTGCTATATCTTCAGATTCTAGTAAGTATAGCTATCATATTTTATACACACTAGCTCTTCTTATTGATTATCACAAACTCAAAGCATTCACAAAATTAGTATATACCTTAACTGGAGAAAAATTTGATAAGTATATTGATCGAGAAATTTCAGATCAAAATTTTAATCTTTACTTTATTAGTTCAGCAAAAAAAGGTCGTGTAAAATGCATTCTTCAATTCTCACTAGATAATGGGTAAAATGACCTCAATCATACTAGAGTTCAACTATCTACTAGCTTAGGACTTAAAGTAAAACACTGATTACTTAACATAGAAAAATAACAATCCACTAAGAATAATTGTGCATCAAAATACATTACAAAAATGCGTAAATCTAGTTTTGCAAAAGTATTCTAACTATCTTAAGGATTGGACTATCAAAGAAAAGGACTCAAAAAACTTCATATATTTTAATAGGAAAGCTCTACTAGAATGTTCACTATGTAAACGTATATATGATAAGAATTAGCAGTAGTTCAGTCATATATCTACTAGTAGTATACAGTCAACCCTCTCTATAATCACACCTTATATAATCACACCTTCTTATAAGCACACTATATTTTAATTCTGATTTTTTAAAATATAAAAACCCTCTTTATAATCACATATTAATTATAATCACTATCACACCAATTATTCAAC